>PVKP010012622.1:0-31133 GCA_004027715.1 Plecturocebus donacophilus
CTCCCTTTCTTTCCTCCCAGTCTCTTTCCTTTGCCATGAACCTTCTGTGCCTTGCCTACTGTTTCTTCTCCCTGCTCTCTCCCTCTCCTGCCAGAGGGGCCACCAACAGTTTCACCCTTCTTTTCAGGGTTGTTCAGGCTGAGTCCCTTATAAGGGCACCAACTGAGGAGGTTGGGGGGCACTGAAATCCAAGCACTTCTTCCTAAGACAGACCAGATACCCCAGAAAGGTGCCTTTTCCTCATTCACAAAAAGATCGAGCAAGCTGTGATGGAAACTTGCGAATGGTCTACAGAAGAACAACTGTTAGTAACTGTATTTCATATCTTGAGTCTTTTGGATCTCCTAGCTGCCTAGGTCATGCTAACCCCAAACATTATTAATTTCCCTGAAGCCATCTGTACAGATAAAAGATGGAGGCATCATTCCAAGAAGATCAGTGAATAAGATTTGTTCTTGTGTATAAATGAAATTTTTAATATGAAATTGAAATTATCTGATCTAGGAACAGCATGCACAGCTTTTAGAATTAAACATTTTTTCAACACTCATGATAATAATAAACAGTTACTATAATCACTTGGTTTTAAAAGATGATGGAAGACTATTTCAAAATATTGCATAATATGTACATAACCAATAACTGTAGAATGCTTGTTATAGATCACCATCAAACTTGAAATTGACTTTATCTTAACTTTGAATTACACATTTGAAACATTTTCACCATTTTTCCCTTATATCATATATAAAATATTCGATACTGGAAAATAATGATGTTTCTTTGCTGATTGGGTAGATAACCAAGGTTCTGTTCCTACCAGAAAATGCCCCTCTGCCTTTTCTGAGATGCCTGAAAGTTCAATATAGGCCAGGTGAGCAATTCCTACTATGAAGACAGTTATGAGAAGTAAATATCTGTTGCATATTCCGCTGCCTTTGTGTCGAGTACAGTCGTCCTTGTAATGAATAGGGTAAAGGCAACTTTGACCCAGATAAATAAAAATTTGAAAGATAGACTCTTTGGGGCCAATAAAATGGAATCTTAGAGAACCAAGAGAACTTGCAAACTAAATTAAAGACCTATTGACTATGATCTGAAGTTTTAAAATGGAGAATCACTATTCTGATTTTCAAAAGGGTGAAGAAAGTAGATTTGGCAAACCCAGGATTGAGAGATTAATCAAATCTTGCCAGATCCTGGGACAAACCAGTTGTTTGTCAGAAACTGAACAAGAAAGTGCTGAATGCTATTCAGCCCTGGGTTTGCTAAACATAAGGAGGGCAAGACTTTGCTAGTGTGGGAAACGACTCCTCCATGCTTTTTGGCATGTGTATCTCTCCCACCAAAGGAGTGAACTGTATTCCTCTACTTCTAACTTTGGGTTTGACTACGTGATCTGTGTTGTCCAGTAGAATGTCCATTCTGAGCCTAGGCCTTAAGAGGCCTTCGGTACTTCTCCTTCATGTCTTGTGCTTCTGTCACTGTAATGAGAAGAACTCGTGCTGGCTAGTCTGCTAATCCTAAGAGGAAAACCAGGGGCACATAGAGCAGAGCCATCACAGCCACTGTAGCCTGAAGTGGAGCCACCTAGCTAAGCTCAGTCTCATTGAGCTGACCCACAGATGCAAAGTAAGCCCAGAGGAGATGGGCAGAACCCCTCATCCACCCTCAGACACATGAATTCAATCCCTGCTTTATGTCCTATGGCACTGCAGTGTTAAGAATCTGTGCTAAACAGCACTCATGTGAATATAGAAAATCCATACACCTATTTTTCTTCTTTGATTGGTAGACCAGAGTCATGAGATAGATGGTGCTGGATGTGAACTTCAGCACATATGTGGTAAGATCCATTCCTACAACCTTAAAGATGAAACGATGAGAATCAAAAGCCAGTCACTATTAAAATTAAGGTATTAATGTTTGGAGAACAAGCAAGAGTGCTAAGTAATACAGGTTTTATGTAAAAATACATATTTCTGTAGAATAAGTTATGGAAGGGAAAAGGCTAGAATGGTTAATATGATGCTACATGACATTAATGAAAAAATGGCATCCAGGAGAAAAGGGATATTTCCACTTTATTCTGTATTTCTCATATCATACTTTTATTATTCTACTGAGGAGGCAAAATCTATTTAGATTCAAACAGTATGGATGTAAGGACAATGGAGAGGAGGAGTCAAAGAAGGACTCAAAATTTGGAAGAATGGTGATACATTCATTGAGAAAGGAAGTGAGAAAGAGAATCTGGTTTAGGGAAGAAAGATTAGTTGGCTTTGAACATGGCAAGTTTGAGGTACTGGTAACACATCCAGCAGGAAACAACCAAAAGGCAGTTGGGATTCTGGGTCTAGAATTCAAGAATTTGAGTGGGGCTAGAGATGAGATTTAAAGACAATAGAAGTCGTGGAGTAGGTTAAATTTGGGAGAAAGACAGAAAGGAGACAAAAGAGAAGGTGACCAATATCAGCTCTTTTTGATTAGTGGAAATGAATCAAAGAAAAGCCAGAAAAGGAATAAAAGAGTATGGTCAGAAATATAGAGGAAGAACCAGTTAGATCCAGTGCCACCAACATTCCCCCGAAGAATTTTCAGGAGAAGAAGATCAAAGAGGATAAAGACAAAGAGTTGGCTGCTAGATTGGACAAATAGGACAGTGGAGACCTTGGGCATAGTCGGTTTTTGAAATATGGTGGCCTTTGTAGCCAGGTAGCAAGGAGTTAAGGAACAATCAAACGATGAAGAAGACCAAAGAGCTGGTGCAGCCATTGCTGCATTTTGAGGTTTCTTAGTGGCCTCTCTTGCTGCAAAGAAGTTACTCCATGGTTTTCATGCTCCTTTCAAGATGGAGCTGGGAAATTTTCTCCCAGCATTCTTTCACCAGAAAAACTAAATTGGAATTTCAATTGTTTCCCCTTTCATGGAACTTTAAATCACCCTATGCAGTATAATTTTTTGACAGATAATTTCTGTTTCCCCTCCCTGATTGTTCTTTCCCCACTCTGCATTTTTGCCATGGCAAAGGTTTGCAGTTGGATGAAGAGCAGAAGTTCTTTACAAAACGTTTCCCTTCCTGGTTTTTGTTTTCCAAATCCTGAGCCTCTCCAGAGAATTGTTATGGTGTCCTAGAGAGTGTAAGGCAAGAAAGAGAATACTTTTGAGAAAATCAAGAAGGATTTCCCTAAGACTAAAGAGAAATTTCTTTGGCTGGGGACAAGAGAGACAAATTTGAGAGCTTGGAGAACCATCTATATTCTTCATCCTGACAGTTCCAGGAGAGGAGGAGGATTTCAGAAAACTGAGCTGAGGGAGGGAGCCTAGATCAAGGCTTAGGCTCCTGGCTGACCAAGGCTTCCCAGCTCCCGGCATAGCCAAGAACCTGCAGAATCTGAGGAGCTGAAGGGACCCTGTGGCCTGGCTCTGTTCCATCTCAGTGATACCTTTGGATTTTCCTGAGCGTCACTCTGATGACTTAGCACACCTTGAGGCAGAACCTTAGCACATTCTGAAGAGTAAGGGAAGGGTCCCAAGAATGTCTGGGGTTGAATTTCCCACCAGCTTAGCAGAATGAGGCTGGTTGTTTTATTAAAAATAATGACATGCAGTGTTTTTTGCTCACCTCAGTTTGTGGATTGAGATTTATGCCTGCTGCACTAGAGGAAGTCAAGTTTATATTCTCAAGTAAGAAGAGTGCTTTCTTCATCTGGGAAGAAAACCAGTGGGGGTAGAATGGGTATCTCTAGATGACGTGACAACCGGTGTGTAGCTAGTAGTCAGTTTGGTAGGATGGGTAGAGCAGGGTAAAAGACAATGACATCATTTTCTGAGAAAATGGATTCTAGCTCATCTCTGCTGCTTAAGCTTCCCACATCTTTGGCCAAGGTATTTCATCTCCCTGGGCCTCAGTTTCCTCATATGTAAAGGGAAAGTGTTACATTAAGTGAGTGTTAAGGCTACTCCCACATCCTGAGACCCTTTGGCTTCGTTCTCATTTCTCTCATGGCAAATTGAGTTTCTTATCTCTAAGAAATGAGGTGTATTAAGCAGCCCCATTGCTGCTGAGCTACATTCAACTCGGCCTAGCACATGCCAGAAAATAGCAAGCTGGGACAGTTAGCATCACTGGAGAGGCTACACGTATGCAACTTAATCTGCACAGATCCAGAATTTCAGATACAGTGCATCATTCCATGCAGATTTAATGGGGATGGGGGCAGAGGGTGATGAAACCACCAAATTTGCTTTTTAAGACTGGGCCATCTAGTGAAAATGGGTTTGCATACTAGTCTCGGAGGGCTAATTTATCACTCTGGAGAGCAATTTCTCATTAACACAATGTCAATACTGCTGGGGATTGGCTAGACCACCTTTGGAAGAGGTTAAATTACCTTTTAATCAGCATATGGAAGAATAAAGCTTCTGTTCCATCATGACATAACAACCTTGCTAATTTGACATCTTCTAAAAGCCAAGGCAATTCTAACTACACCTGTGTGATGTGACCAGAATCGTTTCCAGAGAGGCAGAAGACAGGAAAGAAGGGTTTCTGTGGCTGTTATCCAAACTGGCATAATTGATGTGGGTGCAGTGGGTTATAGCTAATGGTCTGTGTTTAATTATGGAGGCAGTGACACAAGGCCTCAAGGATGATAAGGCACTAACCAGATGATGTACCACTTTCTCAATTCCGAGCTTGCTGAGTGACTGTATAGAGAGTCAGTACAACAGCAACGTGGTCTAAAGTTCATGTTTCTCCTGGAAATAGTCGCACACAGACCTCAGGTGAAAGTGCTTTGAAATCCATTGCTCTGGAAATCACTTCTGCTTTTAAACCAGGATGACTTACATTGATATATGTCCAAAATTCATTATTAGCTGCTTTGAAAGTATGAGACTTCCATTTTGTCTCACTCCCCAGAGCAATGAAACAACAAACAAACAAACAACCTTTTATCCACTAGCTTGAAAAATAATGACAATAACTGTTACAGAACTGCATATCCATATCCATTCTCAACTTTTGGCAATAAAACCTTCAATTTTTAGCCAGATACATGGCTGTCTAGCTAGAGACTACATTTCCCAGCCTCCATGGCAGCAATGTGAGGCCATGTGACTAAGTTTTAACCAATGAGAAAGGAGCAGAATGACGTGTAATGTCTGGATTGTGCTATGAACGGAAACTGCTCATCTTCCATTTATTCTTTTCTCATCTTGTGGGTAAGAATGAGGTTGTGGTAAGTGGTGATTCAGTTGCAACCTTGACAATAAGGAAGACACCCTATGGGATGATGGGGTAATGCGAGAAAAAAAACCTGGGTCCTTAGTTGACCTTGAGGAATAAGGCTGTTCTACGTCCATCAACTGCCTGCAAGCTTGGGCTTTCATCTGACCAGATCTATCCTGTTGAAGCCACTGTTATTTTTATCTCTGTTAAAATGAGTACAGTGATTTACATCAGTAAAGCACTTTACAATTTGAAAAACAAGTTCTTTCATATGTTTTATCTCTTAGTTGCTCAAAACAACCAGGTGAGGTAGACAGGGAGAGAAGTCATTAGAGATTCTATTTGACAGGAGGAAATGGAGGCTCAGAGAGGACATGGCTTTTGTCCTGAGTCACACCTACAGAGATACCGAGCCACATCTTGCACCTGGATCTTCCGACTCTGAGTCCAGTGTTCCTTTTACTATCGTATTGCCCATCCTTCCTTGGAAACCTCAAGCGATAGTAGTGCATGAGAGGGCACTCTCCGTTCATTGAAATGCTGTTTTGATCACTTAAGCGTCCCACCCTCATATACCTCCACTCCCCTCCCTTCCACCTCCTCCAGACCATCCCCAAAACAGTAAAGAAAAGCTCCATAAGGAAGATTTTAAAAAAATGGTTGATGGCATTGCTTAAAATGAGAACAGTCTGGGGTCAGCAGTGGTTAGGGAAGTGCAGTGGGAGGAGTATTTTATCAATGACATTGTTTAGAATTGCCAGAACATTGAGGTAATAAAAAGCAGAGCAACTTTCAGTCAGTTTTATTATTGTTTCTAAATTCTCAACAGGCGATAAACTCCTTATTGCCTGTACCCCCTTTTTGCCTGCACACTGGATGGCCCACTTCCATTACTACCCCCTTTAGTATACCACAAAATAATAGTTATGAAGGAAAGAAAACAATAAAGCTTAAAACCCAGTTAACTTCTTCCTTGCTCTCTGATATGTATACACATCCAGGAAATGGCTGGCATGTTTGTACCAATCGCCGCCTGTTCCATTTAGAAGAGCTTCTGTAAAGAAGAGGAAAGCTTGTTTGTTTCCTTGGGCTTTTCCTCCCCTCTTATCTCCATAGTTAGAAGAGTTGGTTCTGTGTAATTTTTTGATGCTGGCACCTTGCCCAACTCAAATTGATTATAAAGGTTGGGAGGGACAGTTGAGATCTGCGGCTTGATTCCTGGGTAAGTTGGCTGTTTAGAAAGATAGCATTGACAGCCAAGATAGCCTGCAGATGGGAAGGCAAATCTGGAGATTCCGTTTTTTATTATGGAGCCCATGAATGACTCACTAGTTTGGGCTCTTCCTTGGAGAAACATAGAAAGATAAGTGCCTGGGAGAAATCAGCCAAAAGGTTCTTTCCTCAAAGGCTTTATAGTAAGTAGGGTTGCTAGATTAAATACAGGACACAAGTTAAATTTGCATTTCAGATAAACAACAAATACTTTTTTTAGGATAAGCATGTCCCCAAATAGTGTATGGGATATACTCATACTGAAAACACAGATGCTCAGTTATATTTGCATTTCACATAAACAAGGAATAATTTTTTTGGCATAAGTATGTCCCATGAAATATTTGGGTCATACTTAAACATTATTTACTGTTGATCTGAAATGCAAATTTTAGCAGGGAACCCTGTATTTTTGTTTGCTAAGTCTGGCAGCTCTACTTACAGAAATCTAGCAAGATCTTTAAAAAATGATTTCTTTCAATTCAGGAACAGCCAATCTTGTTTTTTCTTAAAAGATTCTGTAGGCTGTTGTATTTTATTTATTGGTGTGTGGGAGTATAGGAGGGACAAGGCTCTTCACCTGTGTAAATCTTATCTCTCTAGAAGGAAAGGATTAAATGGTTTCTTGAAGGATTCTATAGTCCTATGTCCTTTCCATGTTACTGATATCTTGATGGAATTAATTTTCCCCTGAGTTGAAATAAATTGGTGCTATGTAATAGAAATAAAATTCAAGCCACATATTATAATTTTAGATTTTCCAGTAGTCACATTATAAAAGTAAAAAGAAACAGGTGAAATTAATTTTAATAATACATTTTATTTAACCAATTATACTAAAACAGTATCATTTCAATATACAATCAATATAAAAATTATTAATGAGATAGTTTACATTCTTTTTTTGTACTATGTCTTCAAAGTCTAGTGTTTATCCTTACAGTACATCTCAATTGGACTAGACACATTTAAAGTATCAATTGCCACACGTGGCTCAATGTCTACCATGTTGGACAGCACAGGTATTATAGGCTAAATAAATAGATAAACAGGCCAGGCACGGTGGCTCACGCCTGTAATCCCAGCACTTTGGGAGGCCGAGGCGGGCAGATCACCAGATCAAGAGTTTGAGACCAGCCAGGCCAACACGGTGAAACCCTGTCTCTACTAAAAAAATGCAAAAAATAGCCGGGCATGGTGGTGCATGCCTGTAGTCCCAGCTACTCAGGAGGCTGAGGCAGGAGAATCTCTTGAACATGGGAGGTGGAGGTTGCAGTGAGCCGAGATTGTGCCACTGCACTCCAGCCTGGGCAACAGAGCAAGACTCTGTCTCAAAAATAAATAAATAAACAAACAAATAAACTTTAAAGAGTTAGGCAAATTTAAGAATGAGAGATCTATAAAGGCTTATGCAGAGAACTTAGGCTATATTGGAACATATTCATAGGCTTTTAACAATATACAGTTGATCCTTAATATTCACAGATTCTTTAGTTGTGAATTTGCCTACTTGCTAAAATGTATCTGAAATTCCAAAATCAATACCATCATCAGTGAGCATGCACATGCACAGAGCAATTAGAAAGTTGAATTGCCCAATGTGCACATTCCCAGCTGAGGTCGAATGAGGCGACACTCTTGTCTTCTTGTTGCAGCTCTCAAACTGTAAACAAGTGTGCTTCTCACATTCTATTTAGTGCCACGTTTTTTGTATTTTTATGGGCTCTTTTGTTGATGATTCACTGTTTAAAATGGCCCCCCACGCATAGTGCTAAAGTGTTATCTAGTGTCTGAAGTGCTGTCTAGTATCCCTAAGCCAAGTAGGCTGTGATATGCCTTATGGAGGAACCACATGCATTAGATAAGCTTTGTCCAGGCAGGAGTGATAGCTGTTAGCTATGAGTTTAATGTTAATGAGTCAACAACACACGTTAAAGAAGGTGTCTTTAAACAGAAACACACAAGAAACAAGGTTATTTACTGATTCAAAAATGTTGTGACCAGAGGCTCACAACTAGAGGTAATAATTCAATATTCACCAAGTCAGTGTTCTTGGTGACTTTATAGAACATAACTAAAGCAAATAATGACAACAGAATGTACTTTATTTTTTTTAATAATAGTTTTGGATTTACAGAAAAATTGAGCATTTTCCCCTCTTATTAACACCTTACAATAGTATGGAACAGTTGTTACAGTTAATGAACCAATATCCTCCATCCATTGTTATTGTTTGATAAAGTCTATAGCTTATTCAGATTCCCTAAGTTTGTACTTAAGGCCCTTTTTTTTCTGAATATGAGGGTGCCACATCATATTTAGTTGTAATATCTTCTTAGCCTCTTCTTTGCCATGACAGTTTCTCAGACTTTCCTTTTTTTTTGAATGATCTTGATAGTTTTAAGGAGTACCATTCAAGTATATTGCAGGATGTCCCTCCACTGAATTTGTCTGTTTTTCTCATGGCTAGATTGGGGTTATGGGTTTCCAGGAGAAAGATCACAGAAGTAACATGCCATTTTTAATCATATTATATTAAGGATGCATACCATCAAGATGATTTATGACTGTTGATATTGGCCTTGGTCATTTGGCTGAGATAGTGTTTGTCAGGTTTCTCCACTGTAAAGTGACTCTTCCCTCCCCTTCTTTCCATACTGTGCTCTTTGGAAAGAAGTTACTCTGTGAAGCCCACACTTAAGGAATGGGGAGTTATGCTTCACCCCTTTGAGGGCAGAAATGACATGATTTATTTGAAATTCTTCTGCATTGGAAGACTGGCCTCTCATTCACCATTTGCTGATATATTCAATCATTTATTTATGTCAGTATGGACTAAGGATATTTATTTTATTGTTTGGGTTATAATCTAATGCTATCTTACATATTTTGTTTTTCAAGGGCACCTTTGTGTCTTACAGACTTTTGTAAATTCAAAACAAATTAAATATAACATATTTAGATCATTCGCCAAAGTTGAATTATTAAGTCAAAGAGTGTTTAAAATTTTTGATGTACATTGACACATTTTATAAATGTGTATGCTGCTAATTCAATGTAGGCCTGGTGTCAAAGAGAAGCCTCCAAGCTCTCCCCACTCCCCAATCCTTGAGACTCCCATTTAGTATTCTTTGAAGAAACAGAAAGATCCAAATCTGATCCAGCAAAGCAATTGTTTGATTCTCTTTTTATATTCTGACATGAAGCCAGATATATCACAGACAAATCTGGGCCCCAAAGACTTGTAATCATACTAGCTGACATTTACATAGGGCCTCCTATGTGCCAGGTACTTTTCCAACAGCTTTATCTGTATTAAATAATTTAATTCTCACAATGCTAAGAGGGATATCTGGTGGGCTCCATTTTATGGATGGAGATCCTGAGGCACAGAAAAGTTAACTAACTTACCTAAGGTCATTTGGCTTGTACATAGTAGGGACAGAATCTGAACTCAGGCAGTCTAATGCAGAGAGCCATTCTCTTGGCACCCCCGCTGTGACTATGTAATATGAAAACTCTTAATGAACCAGTGCCTTCATTCTTGTTTACTATGACTCTTTCCCAACAGCAGCGTTATAAAGGGTGCTCCTTTGTCATACTCTCAGCTATTTTTTTTTTAATTTTCAAATGTCCATTATTGAAAAGCTTGTCTGATTTAAATGGATCAGAGGACACTATGAATAAAGGTCACTTTCTTTATTGACCAGCTTTCCCAAAGAGAAATTTGCATTTCTGTTGATAAAAACCGTATCACAGATACAGGTGATGGTCCAGTGTTTCAGCAAACAAGGAAGTGCAGGGTGCCAAGCTGAGCTCAGCGGAACTGAAACTAGGGCTTCCCTTGCTCAGTGAGGACCAACCTTCCCTCGCCACCTCAGGGATTCCTGAAAACAATCTTGAGAAATGCACATGATCTTAGGAAGTATTTTGTTTTTCTTTTCTTTTCTTTTTGTTTTTAAAATAAAAAAAAGCTCAGTTCCTTATCTTTCTCTATTTAATGTCTAGGAATTGTCCTTCCTGTACAAGTCAGGGGGCTCTGGTTGTCTTCAATAGCTGGAAAAAGCAAAAAAGATGACTAAAAAAAAAATAGCTGGCCCTACACAGCAGCTCATGCCTGTAATCTTGGCATTTTGGGAGGCCAAGGCAGGAGGATTGCTTGAGCCCAGGAGTTCCAGACCAGACTGAGCAACTCTAAAATTTTTTAGAGATCCCATCTCTAAAAAAATTGGTAAAAATTTAGGCAGGCGTGGTGGTGCACACTTGCAGTCCCAGCTCATGGGGAGGCTGAGGCAGGAAGATTGCCTGGACCCAGGAGTTTGAGGTTGCAGTGAGCTGGGATCGCATCACTGCACTCCAGTCTGGGCGACAAAGTGAGATTTTATCTCTAAAAAAAGAATAGCCTTTAAAAATGTTACAATCGCCTCCTTCATCCCTATTATAACCGCATTAGTTATGGTAACAGTAGAATCTCGGTGTATTAATCCACTAGTTGTTGATTTCTCACTAATGTCAAGTCCCATGCCAGGGCTCTTGCTCAGAAGGTCGCCTTCCACTGCCTCCTTCAGAGGCCCAAACTTCTTCCAGCTTGCTTAAGGTCCTTAGAGTCAGTGGATGGGGAAAGAGACTCTACAGAAGGCACACTTGCTGCTTAAACACCTTAGCCTGGAAGGGCAAAATATATTTCTACTCACATTACACTGGTAACAGGCAGTCTTCTAGTGGGATACCCTGAAGTGTGGGAAACGGACTCCCTGGCTGGGCAGCTGCTTTTCAGCCGCAGCTCTGCAAAATGGAAGTGACGGGCAATCCTGGTGGCTAGCTAGTCATTTCTGCCATGAGGACCTGAGCTGGAATGAGTTCCAATTTCTCAAGATGCTAAGGGGACTGGGAAGGGGTAAAGGGCACTCTGCAGAAGGGTGGGCACTGACCCCATGCCCTCTGCTGATGTGCGTCACATGTCCACAGACTGTCATTGGCTAGTGACATGAGAGGAGAGCTATCTTTCTGTGCACCAGGCACGGAGATCCTGGGGAAAATCAGAATTCTGAGTGACTTGACTATGAAGTGAACACAAAATAAGAAAAGAAAAATTAATATAGCATGTAGAGCAGATAAATGGGAGAAGTGGGGAGGTGGGATGGTTTATCCACAGGCACTAATTTCGTTAAGCAACAGAAACACTGTCTGATATTTTGGAAAAAACAGAACAAATCCCCAAACTAGATGCTGTCTACCCACATTGCTTTATGCAGGACACTTCACCACTCTGGGGCTTAGTTTATGCAAAAATGATGTGCTGACCCAATTGTTTTGAAAGTGTATTCGGTGATCCTAGGACTTATAAACTATCAAATGGTAATGAGCACTTTCAGAGCCATGAAAAAAGCTGCCTGTTATATATCTTGATCTGGCTGGTAGTTACACAGATGTGTTTACTTTGTAAAAATTCAGTGAACCATACGCTTATGATTTGTGCACTTGTCTTTATGTATGTTATTCTTCAATTTCAAAAGTATATGAAGGAAAAAAAAAAGCCTGTCTCTATTTCCACCCCTATTCAAACATGGAGCCCAATATAGTTTTCAAGATTCAATTCAGGCTACAAAACATGCGTGGGATTTAATCATCCTTTGCTAGGCATGTCCCCAAGACTTCCAGCTCCTCTACTCGGTGCCCCTGAAATAGAGGGAAGGCAACTGTCTGCTTCAAATATACTCAGATTTTTCTGGAATCTCTGATTCCCATAGCAATCAAGCCAATGGTAGAAGGAAGCAGGGCCAAATATGGCCATAATCTTTAAGGCCACTGATGTTTACTGTGACTCTTGGCAGAATCCTCAGCAGATCTCTTTTGGTGCTGTGCATCTCACATCTCTTACCACCAGCCACACCTGTAGGCCCCTCTGAATGCTCCCTGCCTTCAGGTAGTTCCTTACTGAGAGTTCATGCTGCTGCTACCACGTGATCTCATCTGCAGGCCAACTAGATTGGGTAGAGGTGGACACATGACCAAAGGGAAGCAGATCTATAGATGACCAGAAGCCAAGAAGTGGACTCAGTAAAAGTTTCACAGAAATAGAGATGACTAAGGTTGACTGGAGCAACCCGAATCATCCTGGGGATGTGGTACAGATAGAGTCAGGCAGGTGAGTGAGGGCAGAATGGAAAAAATGTCTGAGAGCAGGCAGGCAGCAAAGCCTTTGAGGAGGAAGAGGCATGAGTGGCTATGACATGAATGAGCTTTGAATCCACAGAAACTGAAGGATTAGCAGGCTAGAAGGTGAACCAGCTGCTTGGCAGGAACAGGTACAGAAGTCTCGAGGATGAGGGCACTGAGTCACAGCAATGGCAAGCCCACAGGGAGCAGCCATGAAGCCACATGCTACCAACGAAGAGGCTCCACAACTCCAGTCCATTTCCCATGAGGCTACCTGTACGCCATTCCTCCTTTTCCTTTTAGGCATAAGCACAAGATCAAGATTCCCAACACTTTTATTTGACTTCTCCCTTCCCCTATCCATCAAATAGTGTTAATAATAATTAACGTTTTGTGGAGATTAAATAAGTCAATACATGTAAGGCACTTAGTGCCTTCCACATATTAAGTGCTCAAAAACATTTGCTGTATTGAGGGTAAAGACGAAGAAGATGATTTTCACACGTGTTCTTAAACCCAAAAGAACCAAGGCAACTAGAGTCACTGTTACTTTGAAACAAAAGAAAATAAAATTTTAACTGGTATTTCTAACACTAACATATGTGGCTCAAAGCTATTCTGGCTTTACCTCCACTCACAACTTCCAAACACAGCCCAGCTTCCTCACTTGGGGACATCCCCTAAAATGGCCGATTGTTTAGTTTCTTGGATCTTGGTGTCTGTACCATCATATGGATGTTTCAGGTGTTAGAGCACTGTGGCAAGCTGGAATCAGGGATGAGGAGAAGGGAGACACACTAGGCATGCAGATGTACACTTAGTATGAAAAAATGACTCTTAAAGTGAACAATAAACTGGCAAATGTGTGCTCCATTGACCCAGTTGTCTAATGTATGTCATCCTCAACTGAAACCCTGACATCTTGATGCCTGTCAAAATGCTAAGCTGCCAGGACCTCCAGGAAAAGATAATTGTCTTAGATGGAGTTCCTCCAGAAGCTGACCTGGAAACAACGGCTCAAGCACACATAGCTGATTTGAGAGCTGGTCCAAGGAAACACTGTAAAGGAGTAGGAACATGAAACAAGGAAGGGAAGGCAGCAAATAAATGGTGTGGGATCAAGCCAATGATTGCTGTGTCCAACTGGCATTAATTTCCCAGTACTTCTGGCCTGCCACATGGGAGGGTAACACAGACCTCTGGGACCAGAAAAGGCAAGGAAATGCAGGTTCTGGAAAGTGGAAGTCAGGCTGGAATGCATCACAGTGGTAAGGGTGGGGGGATACAGGCAGAACACTGACAGTGTCTGATAGGATAGCCCAGGCCTCCTTTGAAGTTGTGGCTAGGTTTGTATTTCTAGGGATCAGGTGTTGCCTTACAAGCCATACTGACAAATGCCCATTCTTCATTTTCCAAATCATTTGGGTTCAGACAAATGTAATGGTTTCCCTAAAATGGTAATTGTATTTTCCTGGAAATCAACACAGGTTTGTTTATATGCCATTTACATGTTGCAGCACATAGCACATGCAGATCTTGAACATCTTGAAAAAGCAGTACAGGGACCCAGCACAAGTCTGTTCACAGACCTGCCCAGAGGATACCAAATGGTATGTTATTTCCTCCTTTCAACTGCATGTCACCAACAAAGGAACCCTACATGCTGGAAGTGGGGCTTTTTGGAGATCTCACAGCAGGCTACAGACGTGAGATTTATGCCAGTAAAGAGGTCTGGCATCCTTTCTGCAATGTGTCAGTGGCACGGATGAATACTCAGGATGGGGGAGGTTGCTATTTAAATTTACATGCTATTGCTACCCGTTTTGGCTGGGTTACCCAGAATGCCCCAGATACCTATTTGAATGGGAAGTGTTCCATATTTGTAAGACAGACCATCTTGTGGAAATTGGTGTTTTGTCACTCTCCTGAACAGTGTGAAATTAGGAAAATGGCTTATGTGTCTTGTTTGTGTTATAGAATGCTAGCATTTTTTTTCTCCCTGTTTTTCTTTCTTATTAGCATTTTTTTTCCAAGGGAGTTGAGAAAAACCAAAAGATCCTTTTCACCACTTTTTCAGAATCATTCTACATGAAAAATGCAGGCTTCCGTTACATCTTAATTATTGTTTGCAAAAACTGTAAGTAGTTTTACACCATAATTTCTATATACTACTGAAATTGTTTGGTAGAAATTTGAAAGCTACCAAAAATCATTTTTTGCTTTTGCAAATATCTTCTTTTAATTTTTCTCTTGGAATACTGACATAGTAAATAAAAGTGGTCCTTTGTTCTAGGCCCAATATGCTGGTCTGATTCGCTTTAGATAATTGCTCATAGAAGTCATATAATTTCTTTTATATTCTATTATTTTGCAACATATTTCTATGCATTACTGAGTTATCACATTTTTACATTTCAGTTTTATACAATGAATTTTGTCTGTAGAACACTCAGCTTTCTATATATAATATGCATGCATATTTAAAATGGTAAAAAGAAGCATTCAAGATTCCAATGAGAGTCTCATATAATTGCAGTGATGTAATATAATATAATGCAATAAAAATGCAATTTATCCCAAGGACATATTTGGCAGAATGCAAAGGTCACTGTTTTCTGACCCTAATTTTCAAGCTACTGTCTGACATTTACATTGTATATCATTAAGAGCACACACAACCATATCATGTCTTTTGGGGCAATTTTACATAAATTATGTGTCTCTATGATTTGTTTGGATGATGGGGCACTCAGTCTATACTAGGAATGTCACATAGACAACCTCCCCTCACTCCCTGCCTATCGCAAGAATGCTAGAAGTAAATTGGAGAAAAGAGACTAGAGACTCCTGAGAGATTCTAAAAGAATAGACAGCAGACTTTCAGCAATAAGACAGACTGAGCTTGTGAGCAAGGCCCCTCATCTCACTAACACATAGAAATGCAGACAAAACATATCCTCCAGAATTTAAATACACATATGAACTCAGAAAAGGATGCAGGGAAAATCCCCAAGTGCCGGACAGGAAGAAAGGAATCAAAGTCAGAGCAGTAAGGCCAAACAGGTACTATCGCATACCATGAAGATGTCATACGGAGATACAGGCACCACAAACCAGTTCTAATACCAACGTGGTATGGGAAATGAGGCATCAGACTTTGATGAGGCTTCAGACTTTGATGGAACTCTGTGTCCACAGAGTTCCAAGGTGGCGCAGGGTTAGCTGGCATCTTAGACAGCTGTTGTATCTAGGCTTTGAAAAGGGGATTAGAAAGGTTACCAGGGAAGCAATCCTGACCCAGGGAAGTTATGAGGAGGCTTGTATCTGGGCTCTTGGGTGGAAACAAGTCATCTGCAGGAAATTAAAACTTAAGATTGCACTCTACTGAATGTGGAATTCGAATTGACACTACCTGGCTGGCACAGGAAATCCAAGCCAAACAACTAACCTAAAAACAGATCTGGAATCTTGGAAACCTTCAGAATTCCCAAATTGAAACAAATGCCAAACCACTCTATAGGTCCATTTTCACAACTCTCGGTGAAACTTCAGTGACTCTCAGGACTTCTTTAGTAAAAAGAAATCCCCTAAAGATAAATTCACAATAAAAAATTCTAAATGCATAGAAAAATGCACCTCTTGTGAAGGAGGGTTAGAAAACTTACCAAACAAGAGAATTAGCACCCCAATTTGAATATAATAGATTAATCTTAAATGGACTATAAAATAAGAATATTTTAAATGATTGAAGACATAAATGAGAGAAGAGAAGCCAAAATAACAGCCCAAAACAATACGAAAAAAGAATCAGAAAGATATGAAAGAAAGAGAATCAGAGTTTCCAGTAGTGAAAAATAGAGTCATTGAAATTGGTGAACAGGTTAAACAGTAGTCTAGACAAAGGTGAAAAGAAAATTAGTGAACTAGATGGTATATATGAGGATGTTACCCAAAATGTGGCACAAAGAAAGGGTGAGGGGAGAGAGCAAGAGAGAGAGAGAGAGAGAGAGAAATGGAGAAATGAACTATGAAAGTGATTTGGAGGAAGTTCCAACATATATCTAATTAAAGTTGCAGAATAAAAAATTAAAGGGAAATGGTGAGAAGCAATATTTTCCAGGACTGAAAAGAGACGTGTGTTTCTAGATTAAATAAAACATATCATGTCCTAAGCAAGATAAAGTAAAACAAATCCACACCCAGATAAATGTGAAACTACAGAATGTCTAAAATATTGAGAAAATCTCTAAAGAAATCATAGAGGAAAAAAATAAAATAACTTGCAAAGGAAGTATACAGGTTATAATTCAATCACATGAACACATCTAACTGAAAAAAGAAGCTGGGAAATATGGCTCAGTTATGTGTCTGAGAAGACAAGAATGTGTCTTTTGAAGAACAGAGACCATCTTTGACATAGTGTAATTATCACCTTTTGAGTATTGAGCTCAGACCTATGGAATAAGAGAGGAAGAAATATGCTCTTGGGAGATAAAACTTTTCTAATAATCCTCAAACCATATCACTCAAAGCACTGAAACTTCCCTCTCTAAAATTATTTTGGATTTGCTGTTATAAATGGTGATAAAGGAATTCTCCCACCCAGATTAAATATAACATGGTTTAGTAATGGATTTTGTCCAACTTAAATTAATGGAGAAGTGGAAATTGAACAACCTGCTTCTGAATGACTCTTGGGTAAGTAATGAAATTAAGGCAGAAATCAAGAAGCTCTTTGAAACTAATGATAACAGAGACAACATACCAGAATCCCTGGGACACAGCTAAAGCAGTGTTAAGTTCTGGTCAGGGCAATTAGGCAAGAGAAAGAAAGAAAGGGTTTTCAAATAGGAAGAGAGGAAGCAAACTGTCTTTGTTTGCTGATGACATGATCCTATATTTAGAAAACCCCATTGTCTCAGCCCAAAAGCTTCTTAAGCTGATAAGTAACTTCAGCAAAGTCTCAGGATGCAAAATCAATGTGCAAAAATAACTAGCATTCCTATCCACCAACAACAGGGAAGCAGACAGCCAAATCATGAACGAAATCCCATTCTCAATTGCTACAAAAAGAATACATACCTAGGAATACAGTTAACAAGGGAAGTGAAGGCCCTCTTCAAGGAGAACTACAAACCATTGCTAAAAGAGATCAGAGAGGATACAAACAAATGAAAAAACATGCCATGTTCATGAATAGGAAGAATTAGTATGGTAAAAACAGCCATATTGCCCCAAAGCAATTTATAGCTTCAATGCTATTCCCATTAAACTACCTTTGACATTCCTCACAGAATTAGAAAAAAAACTGTTTTAAAATTCATATGGAACCCAAAAAGAGCCCAAGTAGCCAAGCAAAAAGGACACAGCTGGAGGCATCATGCTACCTGACTACTACAGGGCTACCATAACCAAAACAACATGGTACTAGTACAAGAACAGACACATAGACCAACAGAACAGAATAGGGAACTCAGAAATAAGGCCATGCACCTACAACAATCTGGTCTTCGACAAGTCTGACAAGAACAAGCAATGGAGAAAAGATTCCCTGCTTAATAAGTGGTTCTGGGAGAACTGGCTAGCCATATGCAGAAAATTGAGACTGGATCCTTTTCTTACACCGTGTATGAAAACTAACTCAAGATGGATTACAGACTTAAATGTTGTTCACTTCCATCAAAATGGCCACAATTTGGTCATAAAGAAATGATGACAATCTTGGCTAACTCCTTTGCTGAAATGTAGACAGATAGCCTATAGCGTTTCCCTGGTTTAATAGTTTGACAGCCCAATCAAAAAGTTAACTGCCATGGATAGTGATGGATGTACAGGGAAACCAACAGAGATTAAAGATGTAGGCCCCTCACCTATACAGCTCCCTTCTAAGACCCTGGAAAGAGACCTAGCACTGTGCTCACATGTCCTATGTTTTCATAAATTTTTCAAAAATAGGATGTTCTCGTTATAATCTGTTAAGTTCTCTGTTTCTTTTTAGTTCTACTCCCTCTGCATCAAACTTCCCTTCAAGTCTGCTGGTGTTGAAGTGGCCAAGGACATTTTTGAGTTCAGGCTGAGGAGAATTTGACTTGGGGAATACATTTAGTTTATTCTTAGTGGGAGATGTTTACGTGGTTTATAGTGACTTATACATATAGTTAACTTACTGCTAGCTATCTTGGTATAGAATTGGCTCTGGAATCCTACCCACTGTGCCAACATATCCAGCATTGTGACACAAAGACTCAGCACACAATATGACTCCTAGCCTGTCTTAATTCATTTTCTGTTGCTTATAACACCTGAAATTGGATAACTTAGAAAGAAAAGGAATTTATTGCTTGCAGTTACGGAGGCTGAGAAATCCAAGGTCAAGGGGCCACATCTGGTGAAGGCCTTCTTGCTGGTGGGGAGTGTCCACAGAGCTCCAAGGTGGCACAGGGCATCACATGGCAAGGGCCTGGGTGTTCTATCTCAGGTTTCTTTTCCTCTTAGAAAGCTACCAATCCCACTCCCATGAGAATTCATTAATCCATGAATCTGTGAATAGATTAATCCACTCATGAAGGCAGAGCCCTTATGATCTAACCACCTTTGGAAGGCTGTATATCTCAATACTGTCACATTAGGGGTTAAATTTCAACATGAGTTTTGGAGGGGACAAACCTTCAAACCAACATATCCACTTTGAGATATCAACTGGACCTCTGGCACCTAGTACAAGATGTACATGAGTAGTGGAGAAGGAACGAAGTATGAAAAATACATAGGTTGATGCTGTGAACAATTCTTCCAAATAACAAGAACAAGGTATGTACTTGATGTACTGGGTTGAATATTGTCTCCCCAAAATTCGTGTCCACCTGAAACCTCAGAATATCAGCCTTATTTGGAAACAGGATCTTTGCAGAAGTAATTAAGATGAGGTCATACAGGTTTAAAGTGGGCCGTAAATCCAATGACTGGTATCCTTATAAGAATAGGAAAGGTCATGATATGGTTTGGCTGTGTCGCCACCCAAATTTCACCTTGAATTGTAATAATCCCCAAGTGTCAAGGGCAGGGCCAGGTGGAGATAATTGAATCATGGGGGTGGTTCTTTCTTTTGCTGTTCTCTTGGTAGGGAATAAGTCTCACAAGCTCTGATGGTTTTATAAATGGGAGTTCCCCTGCACCAGTTCTCCTGCCTGTAGCCATGTAAGATGAGACTTTGCTCTTCCTTTGCTTCTGCCACGACTGTGAGGCCTCCCCAGCCACGTGGAACTGTGAATCCATTAAGCCTCTTTCCTTTATAAATCACCCGGTCTTGGGTCTGTCTTTATTAGCAGCATGAGAACAGACTAATACAGGGCAAATCACACAAAGAGAAGAAGGTCATGTGAAGTCAGAGGCAGTGACAGCGATGCTCCCACAAGCCAAGCAGTGCCAGGAACCACCAGGAAAGGGCAAGGAAGGATTTTCCCACAGAGACTTTGGAGAAACTGTGGCCCTCTCAGCAGCGTGATTTTGGACTTCCGGCCTCCAGAACTGTGAGAGAATACATTTCTTTTGTTTTAAGCTGACCAGTTCATGCTCATTTTTTATGGCAACACTGGAAAACTAATCCATTTAAATACAGCATTTACAATTACAAGTGCATAATACATCTCCTGTCTTTTACTAATTGGAAGAAATTGAATTGATTTGGATTCCTTTATTTATAAGCACAAACTTGTAGCAATGCTATAAGCAGTAGGAATGTGTGTATGAAGTTGCATATTATATGCATCCCAGCTATCAATAGTTAAACAAAGAATTTCAATCAGCCATGACGGAGGTAAGGCTGAATTATTTCTATAGGAAATGACATCACAGAATTGTTGTCACATGAAGATGTGATCAAAGAGTATCTAGCCATGAAAAAAAGGAAAGGAAAAGATATTATACAGACATTTCAGTAAGATAATTAATACAAAATATTATATTATATTATTTTTCTTGATTTTTGTTTGGGATATTTGCCATCTTTTTTGAAATTTACAATTTCTTGCAAGTTTTAGTCTCATTCTAAATAAATATTCACACTTGTACCTAATTTTGTATTTGTTATTTTTTATGCTTTTTGAAAGAGTTCTTTCCACCACCACCAAATTCTAGAAGTTTTAGGTCTCACAGCACGCTTTTCAGAAATCTACAGCCAAGTTAAGCCCTCTGGAAGCTTATATTGTAAGTGAACCAAGTAATCTCTGGATTTACAGCTATCCTGCACAAACAGGATTTTCACGAGGTAACATAAACAGCTCAAAAATTGCTTGTACTTCTTATAGTGGTTTCTCAAGAGCAGTTCTAATGACATCTTACGTGGGACAAAACTTGGTTGTTCCAGAATATTCCTTGAACTTAAGAACATTTGGCATCCTCGGCCTCTGTGCACTAGTTGCCAGTAACAGGCTCCAGTCTGTGACAATCAGAATCATGGAATGAATCCCTCTCAAACATTTTCAAATTTAATCTGGGCTTGTTGAGGGGGAGAAATACTGCCTCCATTGAGAACTACTGCTACAGTAGGTGGCTCTGAGATATTCTTTGTAAATCCCGTTATTTCAGGTTGAGATCAAATTGGAATTGGACTCAACAGCGAAGCCCCACACTTTGTGTCTAACTTATAGGGCAGACTCACCCTGGCTCTTCCAAGTCAGCCCCTCTCTCCTCAAGTGAAGCCTGGGAAACACATCTTGAAAAGGATCCCCATGTGACTCTGATGTCCACTGTAATTTGAGAGCACCTGTTCTCAAATCAGGGTGATTGTGGACCCCAGAGAACATTTGACAATGTCCGGAGGCAGTTTTGGTTGTCACAACTGGGGCAGGGTCAGGTGTTATTGGCATTCAGTGGGTAGAGACCAGAGATGCTACAAAACATCCTACAGTGCACAAGACAGTCCCCCCAACAAACATGAATCCAGTCCAAGACACCAACAGTGCCAAGGTTGAGAAAATCTGATCTAGACATTAGATGTCCCTGAAATTCTCTATGTCAATCTCATTTGATGAAATAAAATTATATTTTAAGGGTTAGGAGATTTTGTGTCCATCAAGCCCCATGGCTTTCAACCAGGCTGACCTGCTGGGAGCCATAAGCAGTGTCATGTCCTGAGTTTTTGAACGACCTAGGGCTTGTACTCCATCTCTTCCCCACATCTGTCAGGCTGCCTGCCCTTGGCCCTTTTCAGATGCAACAAGGTTTGCCTGAGCCCCCAGGGAGTCCTGGTCTCTCCCAGCTACTCTAGATAATATGACACAGACAGACTATAAGTACTTACCAAATCATTTCTGGTTTATCCTTTCTCTGCTTCGTTTGTTTTTCAATAATAAAAAACAAATATGTCTGCATTATAATTTCCCCTTGTAACATATAATATACTCTGTTTTATGCCTTACCTTTTAAAGTGCATGATTTTCCTCATGCCTTCTTAAAAGCCACATAGTACTCCATGATGCAGATGTACCATAGTTTATTCAACTGTGAACCAATGTACATTAGGGCTTTTCCAAGCTTTTGTTAATACAAATAATGCCACAGTGAATAAAATTATATATGCATTATTTTATACTCATGCAGGGGCTTCTTCAGAGTGCGTTTGTGGAAGTAAGATTGATGGGTCAAATGATAAGTGGAAACGTAATTCTGTTACCTATAGCCAAATTCTCATAAATGGTGGCTCCACTATTTTTCACTTCCACTGCAATGCAGAAGCATGCCTGTTTTCCCACAGCATTGCCAGCAAGGTATTTTGTTAAACTTTTCAATTTTTGCCCAAAGTATGGATAAAAGTATGTAGTCTCAGTGTAGTTTTAATTTATTAAAATGAAGTTGAGCATATTTTCTTACATGTAAGAGTCATCTGTAGGTGTTTTTCTGTGGGCTGTTTGTTTATATCTTTTGTCCACTTTTCTATTATGTTTTTACTCTTTTCTCCTCCTCCTCCTCCTCTCCTTCCCCTTCCCCTCCCCCTCCTCCTCTTCCTCCTCTCCTCCTTTCTTCTTCTTCTTCTGCTTCTTCTTCTTTCTACTTCTTCTTCTCCTTCTTCTCCTTCTCCTCCTTCTCCTTCTCCTTCTTCTTTCTTCTTCTCTTCTTCAGACAGGCTCCCACTCTGTCACCCAGGCTAGAGTGCAGTGGTGCAATCATGGCTTACTGCAGCCTCGACCTCCTGAATCCAAGCCATCCTCCCACCTTAACCTCTTGAGTAACTGGGACTACAAGTGTGTGCCACCACACCTGGCTAATATTTATACTTTTTGTAGAAATGGGATTTCACCATGTTGTTCAGGCTTGGCCTTTTTCTTCTTGATCTTTTAAAAGTTCTTTATATAAGTGAGGGAAATTAGTCCAGAAATGAGCCTCTTTTGTAAACTGAAAAGGAAGTTTTAAAACTGGGAGAAATAAACACATAATCAACTAAAAAGCTGAAATTTTCTGCTACTTAGCAGGAGAGAATATGAGGATTAGGTCAAATACAGGCACATAAATGGAATGGTTTTTTGTTTTCTTCTTTTTTTTATGTATGAAAGTATAGTGTGAGCAGAGCTGTGACTCACTACATATGGCTGAGGCGCCAGAAAATTTCAAATCCAATGGGCTTTTCACACTGGGCTTCTTAAAAGTGAGATCTGCTGCTGACATGTAGCAAATTTGCAAACCAGCTTCTTCTTTTAAGAAAAAGATGATGATGTGATCTCAAAATGAAAAATCCTAAAGAAGAAAACATGTATCTAGTTCTTAAATGCATTAATTAGATGCATGAGTAGAGGATAACTATTAAGTATCCCAAAAGCCAGTGTTTCATAATGAACAGTAATACCCTCTTGGCCCTCATTTGATTTTAGGGGGTATGTCTAAAGCACACAATAGCAATAGAAAAATATGGAGCTCGAAATATTATGTCTAAATAAACATCTTGCAGCAATGATAACTTGGGAATGTTCTGGATTCAGAGTTAGAGCATCCTAGTAATGTTATTATGCAGAATCTGCACTGGTATTCTCTTTGACAGGCAGTAAAGGGGCAACAGGAAAATAAATCAGCCACTCTAAGTGAAGGCAGCTTGATTATTCCCTTGAATCTCTGCTGGGGCTGAGATGACCTGCAACAACAATGTCCTGTACAGATTGGGTCAAGTTCCATTCTCAACCCTTGGAAAGAGATGGCAACACCAGTGGAAGCAGCCACATGAAATGGCCCCTCCACTCATGGAGAGGCCAGATCTCTCTGCTGAGAGATGCTCAGCAGGATGCTCAAGCCGGCCATGTCTGCGAGGAAGAGAAGAGATAGGTGAGCAGAGAATCCAGAGGTGATGCTGACTGCAATTTCAATGGCATGATGAACAAAACCCGACCGGAGTGGGCTCAAGACACAGGACAACAAGTGAAGATGGCAAGTAGAGACAACTCGTTCTAGCACTTCGGGTGTGAAAGGAAGGGGAAAATTACAACAACGACTGGCATTGAATTCACTGAAAGCGTTCTGAATGCAGAGCTGAAGGAGGCATGAATGTGTTTTAATTCATGAAGATAGTACAGCACATTTGGAAGCTGGCCCATCTTTCTCCAGCACAGAGGAGGAAATTGCTGACGTAGAAGAGAACTGCTCGAGCAGGTGAGTGAGTGGGACCAGCCTCATGGGTCTGCATCCTGCGTAGGCTTCCAGGGCCCAGGCCTCTTATGCTTGATGTAATGCTTTGTCACTGTCTTCAAATTCTACATAACCTTCCCTTTGTAAGTGAAGTCTGATGAAACATAGAGGCACGTGCTGGGGGACCTGGAGCCTCGGCTCACACACAGTCTTGCCTTCCCTCATGTCTCCAGGACAAGTTCTTGGCCACCTGCTCCCCAGACCTTTGGTGGCCCAAGTATCATCTGGTCTCCTGCTCCCTGGCCCTGTCCTACCAGTTCACTGTCCTATGCCCAGGGGTGACTTGGTGAGGAAAATGGGAAAGGCCTGATTTCGCATGTCCTCCTACCCCCCACCGCCCACTGGTGGAGTATGGGCATTAGGGTGGTCTGGTTCAGGTGCACACCCTGGGGCGTCCCAGGGCAGGGTGTGATGGTGGCCATCCTGCCTCTGGTTGGCAGTGCTACAGCATGTCCAGGAAGCCTAACAGAGGCTGCATCTTGGTGGGGTCAAGCCTCTCACCCACCCTCAATCCAAGTACCTAGTGTGCCCTGGCATAGAGGTTTAACAATTCCTGAGGGTCATCCATCTGCCATGGAAAACCTGGCTTGACTTCCTCAGAGCTCACCCATCTTGGTACAGCAGGCAGCTATCGGGCCCAAGTGTGTACAGTAAAATGATGTAAACATTTCATTTTGTCTTCATCTAGAATGACTTTAAATAGCAAATAAAAGCACAATGACAGAGAGAGAGGAAGAAAGGAAAAAGCTTCATATTTTATCACTCCCCCCAGTCTTTTAAACAAAGTACCCCACATTTTCATTTTGCACTAGTCCCACAAATTATGTACCCAGCACTGCACATCATTAAAACTTCAAATAAATTGAATACTAACTATGTGCCAGGCACTGCACTAAATATTTTCACATAAATGATCACATCTGATTCTCTTGGAATTCCTGCCCTAATGACACTTTTCTTCAAGCTAAGGAAGTATATCCTTGAGCATGCAAGATGGTTAAGAAGGGATAGGCACTCAGGTCTGTCCATTGTCCTGGGTAGCACCTTGAAATTCTCCAGCCAGCAGAAATGATGCATTGTGAGATAAGCCTATATCTTAATATTATCTCACCATTTTTAAGTTACCTATTAATCTCTAAAGAGTTCTGTTTTTCCACCTTTCCTTTAAAAATGTGTAAGGTCCCAGGGGGCTTTGCAGGTGGCATGGTGCTGCCAGGTCAGGAATGTTAGACAGATGTTTTTGGCAGGAACAGAAAATGTGTGAGATGGCCTGATGTGCCCTTTTTCCTGTCCAGTGGGATGCTGGTAAATATTGACCAAATAGTTATTGGTGTTAAACGCCTGATTTGTAGCATTTGCCAAATTCTGTGGCGTAAATACTTCCAGCATGACTGATTCCAAGCTACTAAGGCCATGAGGAGTTGGAAGGGGGTGCACAGCAGCACAGGTAGATAATATTTCTATCATATTGACGCAATAGACATTTTAAAACCTTGGGAGCATAGAAAATATCAAATATAATAAAGTAACAAATCATGAGTTTTGAGTATTTAGTACCTTTGCTTTTAATATAATTTATGTAATTGTATGTTTATTTAATTTACTTTTCAGTAATGGTGCTGTTTAACAATCAGTCATATTCACTTTCCTTCCCTTTTGGTCTGAAGACTATGATTAGATCCCTCCTGATTCTTTCTCCAGCTCAGAGGGAACCGATTCTGCCCTGCCCATGGCTTGAGGGGCTGCCAAAGCCCCATCTCTGTGCAGCCACCAGAGTCTGATCCCAAGGCTGAGGAAGGCTTCCTTTCCTTGGATTTGTTTTCATTTTTGCCATCCACATCCAAAAGCAAAGAGTCAGAACCCCAGAGTGGGAAGGACCCTAGAAGGATGCTGATTTCTTGACCATTTCCAGAGATCTGAAAATGGAGTCCCAGAGAATGCAAGGGGCTCGCCCCCACCCCACACTGGACACCTGTGGGCCTCGAGGACCTTGGGCAAGCTGCACAACTTTCCCTCACACAATCAATACAGTGTTTGCATTTCTATTCTGTGCCAGGTACCATGCCAGTTGCTGGAGACTCACCAGTGACAAACCTGCCAGGGAGCCTGTGTAGAGAGCAAGAATTAAGAGTTCACTTTCAGATGTGTTAAATAAAAGACTACATTCGAACAGATTTTGGTCTGAATTTTGGCCCTGCCACTTGGTGGCTGCACAACTCACTTCAGTCCTCTGAGCCTCAGTTTCTTCTTTGCTTATATGGAGATAACAGAGGCATACTCTTGCTTGGCACCAAGTAAGCGTTCAATAAATATTTGTTCACTTCTAAATTAAATCTTGTTTGGGCAGAGTCTAGGTCATGTGCCTGCTCTCCAGGTGCAAGGGATAATGACAGAATGAGTTCTGACTTTTTTTCTGGGGAGATTGGTGTAAAGCTTTAATGGGGGCCATGTGAGTGCCTCAACCTGGGTGAGAGCTTACTGTATGATGAGAGAAGAGAGGTACCCATGGGAACATTTGATTGTTGCTGCAGTTTGCCTTGTATCCCAGGCCACCCTGAATGATGTGGGATGCAGTCCCTAGAACCCACTTACCTGTCTTCCAGGGAGCAGCAGGGGCCCGAGGTAGGCAAGCCCCATTTAGCTTCATCCTGGGCCCCATCATCTTGCCTTGCAGCCACCACGTTCCTGAAGACCCTACCCATCCTGTTCTACCACACGTGTCTCCTAGGGGCCTCCACCCACACGCTCCTTCAGTGATAGTAGCCTGGATAAAGGCAGCATGCCCTTTGTCCCTAACCTCCGAGCTGCAGCTTGCATGGATGGCTCAGCCCTGTCCAACTGGGGAAGCCACCGGCCCCAGTACTGAGCATGAACATCATAGACACTCTGCCTGTCCTCTTGTAGGGGCTGGGAAGCCCCAGGAAGAGGAGCATTTCCAGCAAGTAATTACCCGCATTATGGAGGATTGCACCTCCAGGCTCAGTTGGCAACCCTCATCCGGACAGCATATGGCCCTGTGAAACTATCTTGTCCAAGCAGAGCAGTATTGACCTCCCCATTCCCTACATCTACAAGGACCCTTCCATTTTGACATCTCCCCAAACCCCATCTTCACCCCAGCAGAAGTGGCCCCAGGAGGGAAGAGAGTACGCCCACAAACAGGAGCATCTTCATCCCGACTGGCCTGCACCCTGCCCTTACTGCCTCTGCTGTGACCGTGAGTCCACTTCTCTCCTCTTTCCCAGTCTCACCTCCCTTGCCTTCTTGACTCTGGTGATTGATTTTCATTTTCAGTTGGTTTCTTTCGAACGTATCGTCCCTACAGATTTGCCGCTTCTCCTGGGAAAACATCTTTAGCTTCCTCTGGCTGTGGCGTTTCTCTTCCCACTGGGGTCCTCTGTGGTGGTCAGGATATCTTCAGTGGGGTAAAAGCAGGCCCTCCATGGCAGCATGACTGACCAGGGCCCGAGGGTGACTATTCGGGACACCCATCAAGGTCAGCCCCATGCTGTAACCCAACTGAGCCAGGTAGAGTCTGGGGCTTAGAGGCTTCTTCCTACCTGTCTCAGTTGGGCTACAGCTTAGGGCTGACCTTGATGGGTGTCCCGAATACCCGAATGAATGACGTACCCATCTCCTTCCTCTCTTAACTCATCTCCTACCACTGTCCTTATTGCTTATTCCACTTGACCCGCTATCTTTCTTGCTGTTCTTCGAACACTTCAGGCATGCTCCTGCCCTAGGGCCTTTGCTCTTGCCTTTTCTTCTGTTCAGAACATGCTTGCCTCGATATCCAATATGACTTACTCCATCACCTTATTCAGGGCTCTGCTCAAATGTCACTTTATCAGAGGTGTTAACGACCATCCCTCATCATTCTCTATCCCTCTAACCTACATCATTTTCCTATATAGTTCTTATCATCACCTAATATGTAATAATTTATATTTGGTTAGTGTTTGTCTATTCCAACTAAAATGTAAGCTTCTTTATCATCATAGTGTCTATATCAGTGCTTGGCACCAAGTAAGCATTCAATAAATATTTGTTCACTTCTAACTTAAATCTTGATTGGGCAGAACCTAGGTCATGTGCATGCTCTCCAGGTGCAAGGGATGCTGGGAGAATAAGTTCTGACTTTTATATTGAGGAGGAAAATTCTTAAAACCTAGAAAGGATCTTCAAAAGTTGCTGAGTAGCCACAACTTTCCTACAATCAGAATCACAAGTTTTGTCATATTTGCAAGGAAATCTGAGTGCAGACTCTTTCTAGAGTTTTCTAAGGTCCACCTAATCTTTTTGAATCTACAACGTCCAAACCAATAGCCGTTCCCCCCACCCTTTTTTTCCTTCCAGCAACCTGCCTTAATGAAGTCTATCTAGTAACTCTCAGGCTTTTATGGTCCTTTTCATTAATTTCGGTCACTTCAAATTAGATTACAGAATTCTAGTGACAACTGCAAGCATAAGCAGAAATGGAAACAAACTCAGTTTACTCTTGGCTGAATATACAACTCAACCAGCAGGAGCAGAAGTATCCTGGCATCTTACAGAATAGCCCTCTACCTCTGAGCAGCTGCAGGCCCTGGGCATCATTATTACTTCTAGTGGATAATATTGATTGAGTAGGTGAATCAATTAAGTGGAGAAGGGTTAAGAGAGTTTCTGAGTGCTTTACTTATTACTATTCTAAGGAAAAATGATTTTATATTTCACGTCTATGTGGACATCCTTTTGTCATTGGACACATTGGGTTCTTACATGTCCCCTACCCCACACTCAGGGAAAGACTGCTTCTTTTCTCTTTCAGAACCCTTTGCTGACACATCAGCCTATTGCTTCCTGGAGGAATAATTTGCACTTCCAGCTCAATTCTGAAACAATATGATTGCAAGGAGGAAATACATTTGGAGTAGAGAAATTATATAGGTATATAAAACTTCTTATCTAACCTGTCTCAGTTGGGCTACAGCTTAGGGCTGACCTTGATGGGTGTCCCGAATACCCATCTTTTGAGGTGAGTAAAGGGGGCACTATTAAAAAATAGGATAACAGGTGTAAAACTTAGGACGTCTGTCTTGAAAAACTGAGACATCTGCTAAACCTGATACATAGAATGCTCCCACAATGGCAATCTTCTCCAAAGCTCACAGAGAGGCTTGTAGGAATTGTCAACAAGGTAACTGTTGCTTATTACATGCAAATGAGAGAATGCAGTGATTTGGTGGATTAAGATAAACAATTTGGCATCTCGGAAGAACAGACTGCCTGTGACAGACATGCAAGGATAATACAATCCTATCTGGTAAGATTCTGTGTCATATCTGGAAAACCAGCATCTAGTTCTGGTTCCAAATGACTGAGTTCTGGCATGTACTTGGACTTTGCCAGCCACTAGAGTTGGAGGGTGATTGGATATCACTTTTTTTATGCCTGAAAATGCCATACTCTGCCATTGCATTGTGTATTGTGTAACTCCAAGATTGATGAGGTTTATGTGGACCAATGGTTTGAGTCTTCCCTGCCCAGGTGCCAGACTATGTGAGTGAGTGTGCTTTCACATGATCTCAACCCCAGCCATCTGCATCCATCTGAGAGATCCTGAGTCAAAACCTGCCCAACCAAATCACTCCTGAGTTCCTGACCCGCGAAAACTGTGAGAGATAATAAATGATTGTTATTGTTTGAAGCCATTAAGTTTATGGGTGATTTGCTATGCATTAAAGAATAACTAGAACTGGTACCTATGTGCTCTCAACAGTGTCCAATGATCAATGGATTTTATAAGTTAGAACTTTAAAGGAGAGGTCAATGCTGAAGATAATAATTTAAGGAGAATCTGCATATACATGGTGGTTAGAAGGGCTGAAGATGAAACCAGATGCCCATTCATTCATTCATCCATTCATTTAAAAGGTCAAGAAAGATGGTCAGAGTTAGGTCTTGATTTCCAAAGCCCTCCTTTCTCATTGCTTTCCTCTGCCTCACTGGTCATTGCTTCTCAGTGTCTTTGCTGCTTTCTCTTCCTTCCTCAGTCCTCTAAACTTTCAAGTCCCTAAGCTCAGACATAAGCTACTTCTCTTGTATACTTATTAACCAGGCAATCTTACCTAAATTCACAACCAATTACTATCCATGTGCTGATGACTCCTCGCTTTGATTCTCCAGATCTAACCTTTCCTCTTCACTCCAAATTCATGTTTCCCACTGCCTGCTGTACAACTCCACTTTGGGGTCTATGAATCTCAGACTCAGGATGTCCAAAGCCACACTTGCAACATTCCCCCAAAACATGCTTCTCCTGCAGTCTTCCCTATTTCAGGAAGTAAATCCATCATCCAGATGGCTCAGGAAAAACTTTGTAGCCATTTTTGGATCCTTCCATTTATATCACATGTTTGATTCATCAGCAACCCCTTTTGGTTTGACCTTTAAAATACACCCAGAAACCACCCACTTCTCACAATTTCCATCACTTCCTCCCTAGTCCAAGTCACCATCGACTTCCATCTGGTGGATGATAGTAATGAAGAGAGTTAGTGAGTGGTACAGCCAGTAGATAATGATTCTCAAAGCAGGAGATTTTAAAAGATTTGTATTAACAAATAAGCAGCGAACCAATATTTTATTTAAACTTGTGAAATGCTATGCAATTGCTGGGAAGTGATTTACTTCCAGTTATGTGGTCACTTTTAAAATACGTATAATGTGATACTGAGAAAAATGTATGTTTTTTGGATTTGTGGGAGGAGAGTTCTGTATTTATTTGTTAAGTCTAGTTGTTCCAGGTCTGAGTTGA
>PVKP010012622.1:31233-57869 GCA_004027715.1 Plecturocebus donacophilus
AAAACAAGAATCCCATTCTCTCTCCCTCTTTCTCTTCCTCTTTCTTTCTCTCTTTTATTCTTTTTTTTATTCTTTCTTTTGCTGTTTCTTTCTTTCTCCTTTTCTCTTTTTCTAAAATCTCTTCCTCTTTCTTTCTCTTTCATTCTTTTTTCTTTCTTTTGCTGTTTCTTTCTTTCTCCTTTTCTCTCTTTTTCTAAAAAATAAAAAAAAAAAGATTTGTATTAAATCAAACTTTTTATTTAAGATAATTGTAGATTCACATGCAGTTAATAAATAATGTAAAGAATAATACTCAGTTTCCCCAGTGGTAATAAATGTCTTGAAAACTGTAGTACAATATTACAACTAAGATACTGACACTGATATAGTCAAGATACAGAACATTTCCATCACCACAAGAATCTCTCCTTTTGCTCTCTTAGAACCACACCCACCTCTCTTCCACCTCTCCACCTCATCCCTAACCACTGGCAACAACTAGTCTGTTCTAAGTTCTAAAATTTTGTCATTTCAGAAATGTAATATAAATGATATCATACAGTTTGTAATCTTTTGGGATTGGCTTTTTTTTTTTTAACTTAGCATAATTCCCTGGAAAGTCATCCAAGTTTTTGTGTGTCTCAATAGTTCATTCCTTTTTATTGCTGAGTAGCACCATAGCCTGCTTAACCATTCCCCTTTGGTAGGATATCTGGGGTTGTTTTCAGTTTGGGGCTATTATGAATAAAGAGACTATGGACATTCGTGAGCAGGTTTTTGCATGAACATAAGTTTTCATTTTTCTGGGATGAGTGCCCAGGAGTACAATTGCTGAATCATATGATAGTGGCATGCTTCCTTTTTAAAAATGATTACCTAACAATTTTCCAGACTAGCTATGCCATTTGACATCCCCACCACTAGTATATGAACAATCCAGTTTCTCTATATCTTTGTCAGCATTTGCCAGTGTTCGGTGATGTCACTGTTTTTTATTACCACTGTGATAGGTGTAGGCATATCTCTTTGTGAGTTTAATTTGCATTTCCCAAATGGTTCATGATGGTGAACATCTTTTCTTGTGAGTATTTGCCATCTGTATATCCTCTTTGTTGAAATGTCTGTTTAGGCCTTTTGTCCATTTTATAACTGGGTTGTTTAGGCTTTTTTAATGTTAAGTTTTGAGTTCTTTCTATATTCTAGGTACTAGTTCTTGGTTGGATATGTGGTTTGCAAATATTTTATCTCAGTCTGTAGCTTGTCTTTACCTTCTTCTATAGGGCTTACATGGAACAAGAGCTTTTTTGTAGATTAGGTCCAATTTATCCAGTTTTCTTTTTATGGATGATATCACACTTTTGGTAACAAGTCTAAGACTTCTTGTGTAGCTCTAGATCTCAGATATTCTGATGTTTTTTAAACAAATGTATTGTAGTTTCACATTCTGCATATAAGTTTATGGTCCATTTAACGTGTGAGGTCTAGGTCGAGGTTCTTTTTGTTTGTTTGTTTGCTTATGGATGGTCCAATTGCTTCAGCACCATTTGTTGAAAAGGTCATCCTTCTTCTTTTGAGTTGTTTTTTCACCTTTGTCAGAAATCCGTTTGGCATACTTATATGGGTCTATTTCTAGGTTCTCTATTCTATTCCATTGATCTATGTATCTCCAGCAAACCACACTATTCTGATTACAGTAACATTAATATTAGATAAAGTTATCCTCCCACTTTCTTGTTCTTTCCCCAAACTGCTTTAATTACTGTAATTCCTTTGTCTTTCCATATAAACTGTAATAATCGTGCCTAAAACTACAACATAAATCTTGCTGAGATTTTGATAGGGATTGTATTAAGCATGTATATAAATTTGGTGAGAATTGTAATCTTTTCTATGTTGAATCTTTCAACCCATGGACATAATATGTCTCTCCATTTATGTATATCTTGCTTTAATTCTTTCATCAAACAAATAGAAACTGGAGGCATACAAGTTTCAAGCCTTTTTTTTTTTTTTAAAGACAGAGTCTTGCTCTGTCACCTAGGCTGGAGTAGAGTGGTGCAATCTCAGCTCACTGCAACCTCTGCCTCCTGGGTTCAAGAGACTCTCCTGCCTCAGCCTCCCTAGTAGCTGGGACTACAGGCATGCACCACCATGCCCAGCTAATTTTCGTATTTTTAGTAGAGATGGAGTTTCACCATGTTGCCCAGGCTGGTCTTGAATTCCTAGCCTCAAGTGATCTGCCTGCCTCAGCCTCCCAAAGTGTTGGGATTAGAGATGTGCGCCACCATGCCCAGCCATCATACGTGTTTTGTTAGAGTTATACACAGTATTTAATTTTTATAGCAATTGTAAATGGTATTGTATTTTTAATTTTGGTGTTCACATGTCTATTGCTAGTATATAAAAATGTGATTGACTTTTATATGTTTTGTCTTTATCCTCCCACCTTGCTAAATTCATTTATTCCAGGCATATTTGTAGATTTCTTAGGACTTTTCATATAGAAAGTCATGTCATCTGCAAATAGGCACAGTTTCACTGCTTTCTTCCCAATGTCTGAGCCTTATATTTCTGTTTTGTTTCTTATTACCCTGGTTAGAACTCCTGGTACTTTGTTGAATAACAGTGGTGAGAGCAAACATTTTTTTTCTGATCATAGAGGGAAATCAGTCAGTCTTTCATCATTAAATATAATGGTAGTTGGAGTTTTTTGATAGATGTTCTTTATCAAGTTGAAGAAATTCTCCCTTTATTGCTAGTTCATATATTTTTCTTTTTATCATGAATGGGTGTTGAATTTTCAAATGCTTTTCCTACATCAATTGCTAGATCCTGTGAGTTTTCTTCTTTAGCCTATTATTATGGTGGATTACATTGATTGATTTTGAATTTGAACCAGATTTGCATCTTTGTCCAAGTGCCACTTGGTCATGATGTATAATTCTTTTTTTAAATATGGTGGTAAATTTATTTGCTGAAATAATTTTAAGAATTTTTATATCTATATTTGCAAGAGATAGGGTTACTTTTGGTACTGTCTTTGGTTTGGTATCAGGGTAATACTAGTTTTGAGAAAAATTCTCTCCTTTTCTATTTTTTGTAAGAGATTATATAGAATTAGTGTTAATTCTTTTTTTTTTTTCTTCAGAGTCTTGCTCTGTTGCCCAGGCTAGAGTGCAGTGGCACGATCTCGGCTCACCGCAACCTCTGCCTCCCAGGTTCAAGTAATTCGCTTGCCTCAGCCTCCTGATTAGCTGGGTGGCACATGCCACCACACCCGGCTAATTTTTGCATTTTTAGTAGAGATGGGATTTCACCATGTTGGTCAGGCTTGTCTCGAACTCCTGACCTCATGATCTGCCCTCCTTGGCCTCCCAAAGTGTTGGGATTACGGGCGTGAGGCACTGAATTATTTAAACATTTAGTGGAATTCTCCAATGAAACCATGTAGGCCTGAAGATTTCTCTTGGGGGAGTTTTAAAATTACAAACTCAATTTCTTTAATAGTTGTTGAGCTATTTTAATTGTCACTTATGGGGTGAGTTATACTTTCCACTTTTTGAGGGCTTGGTCCATTTTATTTAAGTTGTCCAAGTTATGTGTGTAGAATTTTCATGGTACAGTTGACCCTGGAACAATGCAGAGGTTAATGGGCACTGACTCCTTGCACAGCTGAAAATCCGCATATAGCTTTTGATTTCCCCAAAACGTAACTACTAATAGCCTACTGTAAACCAGAAGCCTTAAAATAACATAAAGAGTCAATTAACACATTTTTGTATGTGTATATTATATACTGTATTCTTAGGATAAAGTAAGCTAGAGAAAAGAGAATGCTAAGCAAATCATAAGGAAGTAAATATGATACTATTCATTAAGTGGGAGTGGACCATCATAAAGTCCCTGCTCATCTTTACATTGAGTAGGTTGAGGAGGAGGAGGGGTTGGTCTTGCTGTCTCAGGGGTGGCAGAAGTGAAAGAGGTGGAGGAGGTGGAAAGGTGGAAAGGGAGGTAGGAGAAACAGGCACAGGCACAGGCACACTAAGTATAACCTTTTTTTTTTTTTTTTTAATGGAGTCTTGCTCTGTTGCCCAGAGCAAGTTGCTGCATTGCACTGGAGTGCAATGACATGATCTCGGCTCACTGCAACCTCCGCCTGCTGGGTTCAAGCAGTTCTCCTGCCTCAGCCCCCTAAGCAGCTGGGACTACAGGTGTGTGCCACCATGCCCGCTAATTTTTTGTATTTTTAGTAGATAGGCGGTTTCAGCATGCTGGCCAGGCTGGAAAAAAATTCGTGGACAAGTGGACCCATGCAGCTGAAACTTGTGTTGGTCAAGGGTCGACTATATTTCTTTGTTATCCTTTTGGTGTCTGAGAGTCTGTTGTGATAACCCCGGCTTAATTTCTGATATACGTATATATACATATGTGTGTGTGTGTGTATACATATATATATATATATTTTGAGACGGAGTCTCTTTCTGTCACCCAGGCTGGAGTGCAGTGGCATGATATCGGCTCACTGCAACCTCTGCTTCCCATGTTCAAGCAATTCTCCTGCCTTAGCCTCTCAAGTACCTGGGACTACAGGTGCACACCGCCATGCCTGGCTAATTTTTGGTATTTTAGTAGAGATAGGGTTTCACTATGTTGCCCAGGCTAGTCTAGAACTCCTGACCTTCTGATCCACCCACCTCAGCCTTCCAAAGTGCTGGGATCACAGGCGTGAGCCACTGCACCTGGCCTGATATTGGTATTTTTATTTGTCACTCTTTTTTGTCAGTCTTGCCAGAAATTTGTCAATGTTACTGATTTTCTTCAAAATAAAAACAGCTTTTTTTGTTTCATTGATTTTCTCTATTTTTTTGTTGTCAATTTCAAGAATTTCTTTTTGCTCTTATTAGTTCCTTCTTTCTGCTTATTGTGGGCTTATTTTGCTCTCCTTTTCCTAAGTTCTTGATGTGCTTATATTATTGATATGGGACCTTTTCTCTTCTAATGTTCACAATTAGTGTCATAAATTTCCCTCTCAGCTCTAGCTGACTCTCATATATTTTGATTTGTACATTTTCATTCTTGTTCAAGTTGATTTTTTGAATTTTCCTTGAGATTTTCTCTTTGACACATGGATGATTTAGAAGTCTATTAACTTTTAATTGCAATTGTTTGGATACTTGCCTTTTTTGTTTTTAACAGTTCTTGATTTCTAGATTGAAGCCATTGGGGTTAGAGAACATACTGTGTATTATTTCAATTCTTTAAAATGAGTTAAGTTTTGTTTTATGGTCAGAGTGTCACCTATCTTGGTATGATCCCTGGATACTTGAAAATAATATGTATTTCTTTGTTGTTGGGTGGAGTATTCTATAAATGTCTATTAAATCCTGTTAGTTGTTGGTGGTGTTGGGTTCTTGTATATCTTTGCTCAATTTCCTGTCTAGAGAGTCCATCAACTATTGAGAGAGGGGTATCATAGTTTCTAGATATAATTGTGGATTTGTCTATTTCTCCTTTTAGTTACATTGGATTTTTTTTTGGTGATGTTTTTGTTTCACATAGTTTGCAGCTTTGTCATTTGACGTACAGTCATTTAAGATGCTATGGTGGGTTGACCTTTTTATCATTATGTAATGTCTCCCTCTGTCTCTGGCAATTTTCTTTGCACCAAAATCTACTTTATCTAGTATTAATATAGCCACTTCTGCCTTTTTTGACTAATGTTCACATGCTATATCTTTATCTCTCCTTTTACTTTCAACCTACCTATATCATTATATTTGAATTTAGTTTTTTTGTAGACACCACATAGTTGTGTTGAGTTTTTAATGCACTAAGCCAATTTCTGTGTGTCAATTGGTGCATTTAGACCAGCTACATTTAAGGTAATTACTGATATGTTAAAGCTATGTCTGCCATTTATAATTATGTTTTAAACTTTTCCTCTGTTGATCATTTTTCCTGTCTTCCTGTAGATGAACATTCCCTTACTTAAACATTTTTTAAAATTCAATTTTGATTTACCTATAGTATTTTTTAGGGTATCTTCTTGCATAGCGTTTTTAGTGGTTGTTCTAGGTATTGCATTATATACACATAATTTATCACAGTTTACTAGACATTATACCAGTTTGTTAGAAGTATAGAAATCTTACCTCTAAGTATCTTTACCCTTTTTTGTTTATAATATATTACCTTAAATTTTTTTTCTGCATACATTTAGAAACACATCAGTGTTACAACTTTTGCTTCAAACATCAAACATACTTCAGAAGACTGAAGAGAAGAAAAATGTATTTACCCATATTTTTACTCATCCTGTTGTTCTTTCTTCCTGGTGTTCTAAGATTCCTTCTTTGATCATTCCCTTTCTGTTTAGAGAGCTTCTGTTAGCCATTCTTTTAGGGTAGGGCCTGCTGGCAAAAGATTCTCTTACCTTTCTTCAGCTGAGATTGTCTTGATTTCTTCTTCATTCATCATGGACATGTTCACTGGATGTAGAATTCTAAACTGAAAGTTCTTTGAGCACTTGAAAAATGTTAGGCCATTTTCTTCTGGCCTCAGTGGTTTCTGATGAGAAATCTGCTGTCATATGAATTGTTTTTCCTTAATATGTAATGTGTTGTTTCTCTTTTACTGCAAGATTCATCTTGGGCTTTAATTTTCAGAAGTCTGACTTTTATGTGACTTGGTGTGGATTTCTTTGGGTTTATCCTGTTTGGGGTTTGCTTACTTTCTGGAAACTGTATATTAACTTATTTTACAAATTTGGAAAGTTTTCAATGATTATTTCTTTGAGCACTTTTTTTGAGCCCCTTTCTCTTTCTCCTCTCCTTCCAGGACTTCCATGCCCAGATGTTAGATCTCTTATTATAGCTCTGTTAATTTTTTTTCCAGTATATTTTTTTCTCTGTTGTTCAGATTGGATAATTTTTATAGTTCTCTCTTCAAATTCACTGATTCTGTTCACTAGCCTCTCCATTCTGCTATAGAGTGCATCCATTGAATTTATTATTTTGAATCTTGTATTGTCAGCTTTCAACCAAATTTCCCTTTGGTTCTTCTGTATATCTTCTCTTTCTTTGCTGAGATTTTCTACTTTTTTATTGGTTTCAATCATGCTTGCAATTACTTATTAAAGGATTTGTATAATGACTGCTTTTAAATGTGCATGATAGAATCCTAACATCTCTGCCATCTCGGTGTTGGCATCCATTGTCTATTTTATTCAAGTTGAGAATTTTCTGGTTCTTTGCATGACACATGATCGTTTTATTGAAACCTGGACACTTATGCTATGATATTCTGGATCTTATTTAAACCTTTTGCTGTAGCTGGTTTCTGCTGATGCTGCTCTGGCAGGGGAAGTAGAAGTGCCACCTTATCCCTGCCAAGTGAGTGCAGACGTCCAGGTCCCTCAGGCAGGCTCTGTTGTCATCTGAGATGTCATTAGACTTCCTATGTAGACTCCATTGACACTCTGGACAGTGATAGCTCTGGGGTGGTTCCCTCATTATTGCTGAGTGGTGGTGAAAGTCATCACTCTCCACTGAGCCTCCCCTGACATCACCCCAGTAGGGAAGAGTGCCTTGTCACTGCCAGATGAAGACAGGAGACCAGGCTTCCCACAAGGGGAGTGTTTGTTATCATCCAGTAGGGATGAAAGCCCTGACTCCATACTCAGTTTCTTCTGACACCACCCTGATGAGGGGGGCCTCATTATAGCCATGCAATGGTGGAAGTCAATACCATTCACTCAGGGTTTACTGATGTCCCTGGGGGTGGGACCACAGTTCTTTCTGTGGTGCTTAGTTGGAGTGGAGTGGTTATTTTCTAAATGTTCTGTCTTAGACACTTTCCTGGTACTTTGGCTAGAGAGAACAGGCTTTTGTTGGGGCTTTTCCTGTCTGCTCCTGTTGCTGTTCCCAGATTGCCAGTCCAAGTCCGGGATATATGAGGCAAAAAGAAAACTCATGGAATTCATTCCTAAGGTCCCTAGCTGGCCTGCTTTCTTCTTTCCAGCTTTCAGAATCTTCTCATGTTTGTTTCATATATAATGCCTAGAGTTCTTAGTTGTACTTAGCAGGAGGAATGGGTAAAAGTAGAGCTACTTCATTTTCCTGAAAATAGAAGCTCTCCAACAAATCTTTATATAAAGGTGGAGGAAAAAATGTTTGGATAGAGAACAGGTAGATGATGATGATAATTGCCACAAAACTCAGTAGAATAAACACCATCTGCCTAAGAGAGCTTTAGGAAGCAGAGCTCCATGGGAGATCCAGATTTGAACTAACACTAGAGGGTGGAAGAGTGGGAGTGCACAGGGTTGCTTGCTATGGAAAAGGGAATGGAAGTTCCAGGGAACACTGTAAAAAGGATTAGGAATGACAGGAAGAGCAACAGAGGTGAAAAGCAGAACAAAAAAATTCTTGGCTGAGAATATGGAAGAGGAGAGATGACATGTGAGGGTTATATTTGAGAAGTGACACAGGTGTGACAGGCAGGATTGACTGCCTTAACAGTCACAGATAAATTTAGTGTCACATCAGGGCCTGATCACAGTACACCTTTGGCTTCCTAGTAACAGGAAAATAACTTCTGCTATAATGGGGTTCAGATAGGTAGAAGCAGGAATGGTGCCTGCAACTTTCGGATTTCATTTGCCCAGAGGCACATCCAGCCCTGATACAAATAACCTGAAATGAAGGGTTTAGTTTCCAAAATGTCCTGGAAGAATATGGACCACTCATTTACTCAATCCCCACCCCTTAATTTCTCATTCCATAAAAGTTTTTAGGAAAACAGGTATGATTTTTTTTTTTGAGACAGCATTTTGCTCTGTCACCCAGGTTGGAGTGTAGTAGCATGATCTCGGCTCACTGCAACCTCTGCCTCTGGATTTCAAGCAATTCTCATGCCTCAGCCTCCCGGGTAGCTGGTACTACAGTTGTGCACAACCATGCCTGGATAATTTTTGTATTTTTGGAGAGATGGGATTTTGTTATGTTGGCCAGGCTGGTCTCAAACTCCTGACCGCAGGTGATCTACCTGCCTCAGTCTCCCAAAGTGCTGGGATTACAGGCATAAGCCACTGTGCCCGGCTTGATTCCTTTTCATCTAGGCATTGTAGGGTACACAGTTTTGGAATATTTGTTTTCAGTTTAAAACAAATTGTTGTTGTAATAACGATAATAAATTTATTGAGCACTTATTAGATGCCACATACTACTCTAAGTGCTCAACATGTTTTAAATCATTTAATCCTTACAATGACCCTATAGTAGATACTAACTATTGTATTAGCTGCATATTATGCATGAGAACACTGGGGATGTACTAAAGGAATTAGAAATATGTTCAAAACCTCCATCAAATTAAAAACTGGCATAGCCATCTTCTCCCTTACCACATTCATTACATGAGAATCACAAAGAATGATATTTTCCATTCTTCCTCAAATAATTACTACAATCCATCTCTTGTATTTATTTCATCTGCTGGGATAAAAAGTAAAAGGCACTAATCTCATTTGTTTCTTCTCTGGCAAATCACTTAATCCATTATCCCTATTTTTCCTGCCTTTAAATTTGGGTCAGTCATACCAGGCCTCTAACCTGCTAGCCACAGAGAACAGAGCAATAAGATTTTATTGCAAAATGCTTTGAAAATATTGAACTTGAGCTAAATTATTATTCAACCCATAGGGAGCTCGGTAGTAGCTAAAGAAGGAGAAAAGCAGGAAATGGAAGAAAAACCACAGAAAACAAGAGTTGCCTAGCAAGGTGGAGCTGAAGACAACAAAGGCCCAAGGACACTGGGAGATGCCAGAGGTTTGTTCTCAATTGTATCCACCCCATGTTGTCTCTAGGCTCCTTTGCACCGGGCTATGGGCTTACCTTGATGCCTCACTGGTGGCTACATCAATGTCAAATGATTTGAATCATTGAAAGAGTTTCTTTGGACTGTTTCCCAAGTCTTCACCTTTGCCTCTCATCTCCTCTTTCATCTACCTTTCCAAAGGTTCCTGCAGATGGTCTACAGGTTCACCCACAATGATTTTGCTTCATGCAGAAATGTGCCCAGGAAGCTCTATCAGAGCAGAGCTGAGCTGGCTGGTGCTCAATGGTGTGTGTGTGTGTGTGTGTGTGTGTGTGTGTGTGCGTGTGCGTGTGTGTGTGTGTCCTCACCACATAATTGCCTTGCCTGATGTAGAATCAGTGTCACACAGATTGTATTTATATTCAGAGAGAGAAAAAAACAAGAAAATTCAATGTGATTCTATTGTAAACATTTTTTAAACATTGAAAATTCCCCCTTAGTGATGCACTTCCAGGGTGGGGCAAATTTGGAGCCTTTTTGAGTCAAATCTATAAACAGAAAATTCCTCCCTCCTGAGTTGAAGGCCATCATGGATCAACTTCCTGCCTGAAAATCTGCAGATTCTCCCATCAAATTGGCACAGGCTCTGAGCAGACTTGAGGGTTTCCATGCTATCACTTTTTAGGAAAACTTGAATAATGGAAGACCAAAGCTCAGATTCCATTTGTTTTCCTCTGTCTTCTTTTCCAAGAGGAATGCTGGCTCATGCTCCTCACCAAAATTTAACCCCTCAAGAAGCACTTCTTTCGTTACTTCTGTTTGGAAAGAACAGCACATAAATAGACTTTAAACCACTTAAATACATGCACGAGCTCTTACACGTGCTTTCTGCATCCATCTCTCCCCTTGCCATGCACCACGCCATAGAGTATACTGATGACAGATTAAGCAGTCCCAAATTAAAGTTTCCATCGCGCCATGTCACCACTCAGACACATTCAATGACTCCCATTTGCCTATAGGATAGATTCCCAAGTCCTTTCCATTATTTTCTCTCGCTCTTCTGTTATACAATCCCTTCATTTCAGAATCCTCCTAAACAGATCTTCCTCTTTCCCCACCTTATTCCTCTTAAAGTCTTTCTCATCTTAACCCTTCACACAGATCTCCCATCTACATATCTAAAATTCTTCAGAGAAGTGGTTAGTTCTCAGTGTGGTCTCCAGAATACCAGCACGAGCATCACCTGGGAACTTGTTAAAAATGCAAATCCTCAGGCCCCACTCCAGACCCGCTGACTCAGAAACTCTGGTGATGAGAACCCGCAATCCAATTTAATAGTCCTTGCAGGTTTGATGACCCATTTTAGCTCAGATCTCACCTCTTGCTAGATGCTTTCTGGTCTCCACACCTTTTGTCCAGGCTCTTAAGATGCTTCCATGTTTGCTTATCTTATTTGGCAATCACCATGTGCAGCTTTGCTTATAGTTAGTTACCTTGTAAGGAAGCCAAGGATGATTTCCACCCCCTTTTTTCTTTTCTTTCTTCCTTCCTTCTCTTCTTCCCTCACTCTTCTTCTCCTACCCTTCCTCTTGCCCCTCCTTTCTCTCTGGTCTCCTTTCCTCCCTCCCCCTCCTTCTCCCTTCTCCTTTCCTCTCTTCCTCTTTCCTCTCTCCTTCCCGCTCTCCCTCCCTCCTTCCTCACTCCTTTCCTCTCTCTCCCTCCCTCCGTCCTTCCTTCCCCTCTCTTTTCCTTTCTCCCTCCCTCCTCTCTCTTTTCTCCTCTGCCTCCCTCCCCTCCATCTTGCCCAGTGCACCAAAGCCCTAGCACAGCTACTCAGCAATTGTTAATTGGTTGTGGTTAGGTGACTAAACACAATTCATATGTGTTGGTAGTATCTTTCCAGCCTTGAAGTCTACAAGAAAGACATGTCCTTCCAACACTTGTCCTTTAGTTCTCCTGTCACAAACAGAATTCCAGTGCTGATGGCTTCTGACCCCATCTCTAGCACTTCTTGAGGTTTAATATTTTGGAGATACTGTGATTAATACAGACTACTGATGTGCTAATTATTAATGACTAAAGCAGGTCCCAGAAAAATCATGATTTAGCAAACTTTATTGGCTCAGTCAGGCTACTTAAGACAAAGGGCACTAAATGGCAAACCAAAAAGATCAATGTGACCAAACAGTAAGTCCCTGTTGCTCTCCACCTACTCCCCATCCTACTCTCTGGGGGAAACAACCCTTTTCAACATGGAGAGCATCATAGCCAAAAATCATGAGATGTACCTCATCCTGTCTCAGAGTCCACCGGTAAAATAAAGGGCACACACAGGATCATCAGAACCTCTTCCTTTCAATACCATCTATTTTCAGTATTTCCTCTTTACCCATCATGAACCCCACATTTTGACATTTTCATGTATAAGGCAATTTGCCCTTAAATGCCGTGATGTCCAAAGAGAAGTTAAAGAAGCAACCAGGGGCCAGGTGTGGTAGCTCATACCTATAATCTCAATGCTTTAGGAAGCTGACCCAGGAGGGTTGCTTAAGGCCAGAAGTTCAAGACCAGCCTGGGCAACAGAATGAGATCCCTTCTCCACAAAAAAATTTTAAAATTAGCCAAGTGTCATGGCATATGCCATACTCCCATACTCATTCAGGAAGCTGAGGCTGGAGATTTGCTTGAGCCCAGGAGTTGGAGACTGCAGTGAGCTGTGATTGCACCACTGCATTCCAGCCTGGATGACAGAGCAAGACTCCACCAAAAAAAAAGCAACCAGGTTGCTAGATATCTTGTGAGAGGAGCAGAGGAGAGAATCATTTGTAAGACGCCTCTGGGGAAAAAGGGGTTTACGATTTTTATTCCATGGTTCTTCTCTGGCCTATGGTGTTTCAACAGGATTTGGAGTTAGTGCTCATAAACCATTTTGAGATTCCAGCCTCCTTTAGAGGAGTGAACTCCAAAACTTTTTTGATCCAGGCACCTATATCAATTAAAAAATACTTTGAGCATGTACCACCAACACAGATAAATTTGTTTCTAAGTTGTATTTGTGCACTACTGTTCTGATGAATTATGTGTGCATAATGAAACACATACACAAAAATACATTTTGAAAGGTTGAGGGAAAATATAAAATGAATATTTTTAAAGTACTTTCCAATTGTGATATCTTCCTGCTATCATTTGCTAATAGCGCAACAAATAATATGGGTCACAGAAAGCTTCATTACACTGGCAAACACTGTCAGGACTCAACCTATATTGCCTTGGTCCACCCTAGCAGGCATCTGCAAGATTCCTGTACAAGCAACAGCTCCCGTGTTTCTCTGCATGAAAGCATTCTCTAACTATTAACATGTAACTAGTATGCATAAGTGTCTGCAGTACTAGGGACCCAACATCCCAGGAATGACTCTCAACCAATGAGGGAGGGGAGTCAGTGGATAAATGCCCCAACTTCCTTGCACCTCAGTGGGTGATATGGTTTGGCTGTGTCCCCACCCAAGTCTCATCTTGAATTGTAATAATCCCCACATGTCAAGGGCAGGACCAGGTGGAGATAATTGAATTATGAGGGTGGTTTCTCCCATACTGTTCTCATAGTGGTGAATAAGTCTCAAGATGCCTGATGGTTTTATAAGCGGGAGTTCCCCTGCACAAGCTCTCTTGCCTGCCACCATGTAAGATGTGACTTCACTCTCCCTTCGCTTTCCACCATGATTGTGAGGACTCCCCAGCCATGTGGAACTGTGAGTCCATTAAACCTCTTTTTCTTTATAAATTACCCGGTCTTGGGTAAGTCTGTATTAGCGGCATGAGAACGCAGTAATAGAGAGGTATAATTCAGTCCCACACAGTCTCTCAGAGGGTCCTCATCAGAATATCCTTTATTGGCTTTCTTGCTTTTGTGTCACTTTCCTACTCCCTCACTGTGCTTCCTGGAATCACCTCCCAAATAGGATACTTCTATCTAAATCTTTGTCTTGGAGTCTTTTTTGTTGGGGGGGGGAGCAAACTAAGATAATTGTTAACATTTTAAATGGTCTCGACGCTCTCTATTTTTAAGTAATCTGATTATAATGTCACTATTTTATGTAATGTGGTTGGTACTAGGCTACAACTAAGGTGGGAGAATTGGCAGTGCCACCATTTTCTTCTGATTTTATAAGCATGAATGAATAGTAGTATCTTGATCTATGGTTTCTTTGTAAGGATTTTTTTTAAAGTTACATACCTATTGTGAGAGGATTTTTAGTTACACCTGGCTAATACAATCCGTAATGCTACCTAACCAGGAATATGCAAACTGCAATACTTTGCAATATGCTGAAAGAAGTGATCACATGAGGGCTCCACTGTCAACTCTTCTCAGTGGGAAACATTCCCTCCTTCCCTAGAATACTTCTAAAAGCACATGGGACATATGACCTGCTAAGATAGAGGAAGGTCACTGATAGCAATCTATATATTAAATGGTAGTCAAACTGAATCTATCTATCTATCTATCTAATCATTCTAACATTTGCTCCATATACCCCAATATATTATCTCATTCACCTTTGGGGTATGATCACTCCATTTTGGAGGCCACTATTCTAGAAAATCTAAGGCCATATTTAAGAAACCAAAGACAAGTGGGCAATTGAGGCCAATAAAGAGCTCACTGAGACTCATTTACAACTGGAGGTTGAGGGCTTGTGGTAGGATGGGGAATAGTTCCGTGAACTGATGTCCATGAGTGCTTGAGGCCTTTACTTCAGTGTATGAGGAAGAAAGAGGAGTTAGGTGCATGAAGTGTGGAGCTACAGAAGGCTGGAGTAATTAGAAGTGAGGACAAGAAAGGAGAAGGCAAGATTTTTGTTCTTACCTGGTTTCATGGAATGGTTTTGATCCCCAGTGGAAAAAGGTATTGAGCTCTAACATGGAAGGAGTATGAGATACTCTGGTGAGATCGAATATAAGTATTTTTGTCTTGGGGGCTGGGGTGACAAAGAATATCACACAGTAGAGAATAGAGACATTCTCTGAACTGTTGCCCAAAACAGAATGCTCTCTGCTACTGCATCATGGACTATTTAGAGAGCATGGCAAGAGAATGTACTTGGTGGGGAAGTTGAAATTCTTACCATCAGCAGCAGCACTGGGAAAAGGTTTTCATTCTACTTCTGAGCAAATAACACCGACAAGGGGAAGCCATTTCAGGAAGAGAAGGACATTTTGATAATGGTGGATGTGTGGGACCTGCAGCTGCCATACTGGTTCATGAACTCCCTATGAATTCCTGCCAGGAATATCCAGGAATATTCAATTGGGAGAGGGAGAACTTTTCCAGAAAGCTGGTGACCTTGAATAAATAAGTAGAGTTAAAAGCCAGAAGTTTGGATTAATTTGATTTCATTCATATCCTCAAGAAAACATTTGGGTTATAAATAATAATTTGGGTTCTTCTACTATAAAATAAGTAGATGATTATTTAATATCAAATAATCATTTCTCCACTTTGACACTAAAGAGCTGGCCACATTGCAGATAAAAAATTACAATCACAATTTAACCAGTTCACTTCTTATAGGGCAGTATTTGATACAAGGAAGTACTCTCAAGTACTAGTTGATGATATGATATACAGGAACAAATAAGGAGGTGAACTAATAATAGTGCTTCTTCTAAGCAGGTTTGCAAGGGCAGACTTGCTTCCTGCTCCCCTGAGTTGCAGAATTATAAATGTTAGAGCTTGCCCTGTAAGTGCATCACTTCCCTTGGTGAAACATTCATGTATCCCATGAATGATATTTTGTGGACCTGACCCTTAGATTCTTCTGCATTGAGTGATAATTTATACTAGCAACTTCTTGCTCCCATAATTTATAAACCTGATAATTCCCACCCAAATCCTTGGCATCTCACCTCTTCATACAGTCATGATTTAATAGCTCAGCTGTGAGATGGGATCTCAAATTACCAAAGCATCATAACTTTTACCATGAATACTATGAGACATGCAAGAGGAAGCAAAGACCACTGAAACCAGTTACACCACAGGCAGGAGCATAAGCTAACTGCAAGATAGACACTGTAGAACCTTGGTTCACATTTTCAGGATGATGGGAAGCCATTTAATATGTTGGATGAATTTGGGATGTGGGGGAGATGGCATCCCAATGTCTTGAAGCTGTTACTAGACTTTCCAAAGCTATCTTAATTTATTCCAAGTGAGTAGTTTCTCATGTCTCAATATAACAAATAAACAGCCCAATCGACAAAATGCATAGACTTTTTGGACAGGGTAGCAAAGCAGAGCTTTTCATCCAGGATGCTATCTGCAGTTTGGCCTCATTTGGGGACAGTTTTCCTGAAGGGTTGCTTTCCTGAGTGGGAAGAGGTCTCTTGTTTTGAGTTTTTTAAAAAAGATTTTTCCTTAAAAATTTTAAATCCATTTCATATATATTTTTTCAGGGTCAAATTTTAGAAATCAAATAAAAGATGCAAACACATTCAATCAGAAAGTGGTCACCTTTTATCTGAAATCCTGTATATACTATTGAGAGCAAATGTTTAGCTTATGTGGAAGTGAACAGGGGCAAATGAAACTTAGAGAAAGGCGACTTATTCGAAATTGTTGTAGATACATTCTAGAAGTCAGAAGCTTAAAGAAAGACATAAATAATGGTTTCACAAACTTATCCAAATGCCAATAATCATTTAATATTCTCCTTCTAAGAGTAAGCACTCCACTTGGTAATTATTATCTCAAAATGAATTCATGAACATTAATTAAGTCCCATCTAAGCATCATGATTAAGAGATAATTAATAAAAGACATTTGATACTAGTCAAATTTAGTAAACATTTGTTTCTATTGAAACTTTTTGTTCATTTGCCAGATAAGCAAAAGGTTAACTTCACTGTTGCAGTACATCTTCTAACAAATGTTGTGTTTGGAGTTTGAAAGCAGTGCTCTGGGAAACAGTGTGCTGTTACCATGGTCTTGGAATGTCATAATCCTGAATTCTGCAACCATCATGCAGTGAAATGCCCTAGCAATTTTGGGCAAGCAATCTAATGCTTCAGATACTCTGGTTTCTAATCCCATCATAAAACAAATATAATAACCCTTGTCAGCTTCTTAACACTCTTTCCACCCTTGGTTTCAAGGCCATTCTTCACAGTCTTTCTAATCTCTCCTTTTACTTTGTCCACTTTCGGTGGCAAAGCTAATATATTTGATACCTGGAGCAGATCATTTCTAAAAATGTGCTTTCTTTCTATACCAGAATTATCTTTAGTATTGATCATATAATAATCATAATAATGATTTTCTTGAATTTTTCTCCAGTTGTAAAACAAGCAATTAACAATTAAAATGAAGTTTTGCTTGAGCAAGATGGCTTAGATCTATTTCCCTCTGCTCCTACCTGCTAAGTACAACTATAAACCTTAGAAAAAAGTTCGAAAGGCAACCAAAATAACACTATGAAAGGTGGTAAGAGGAAGGTGAGCTAGTTTGGGATCACAGTACTGAAGGAACAACACAGCAGCAGAGGGTCTTATATCCCCCTACCCAACAGAAGAAGGCAACCCTGGCCTGGCATTTCCAAGCCCCCAACATGGCAACACAAGGCAGTGCAGGTAGGCTGATTTCTCCACCATAATGAATGGCAGTCCTACTGATAATGCCCAGTGAGCCTACAGTGCTGGTAAGAAGGATAGATCAGGAGTCCCACTAAAAATAAGCAGCTAAGGCAAATTCTCTCTTCCCCTGCAAGACCTGAGACACTGCTCTTCTACTGAGAGACACTGGGTGACAAGTTGGCATTGGCAAGATGGGTTCTGCCATACACAATAAGCTTCTTATTCCAGGAAGCATTCTTTATCCTTATGGGCTAGAGGTTCCCTTCCTCCACCTTGAGACACCAGGTGGCCCTGCACTGGGAAACTCTTTTGATCCTTTCAGGCAGCACCACCAGGGACCAGTGGGAGTCTCAGCAGCACCAGCTAAATCAAGCATACCAAGAAGCACTGAAAAGGCTCTGAAAATTAAACTGTCATTGAAACCACAGTCCAAAAATGTAGATCAGGATCTGTTCGCTAAACCTAAACTGGGTGTTTGCCTCTTAAAATAAAATACTTAAATAGGACCTAGAATCCCCTAAGATAAAAGAAAAAAAATGTACAGGATACGATAAAAGATCTCACCATATCAGGAGCCAGGGAAACCACAGTTTGAATGAAAAAAGACAATCCAGGGATGTGAACAAAAAGATGAATAAGATGCTAGAATCATCTGACAAGGAATTTAAGGCAAGCATAATAAATAACTTCAAATAAATAATAATGAATTCTTCTTAAATAAGTGAAAAATAGAAAAAAAATATCAGAAGAGAATACAAGTCATAAAAAATAATGAAATGAAAATCTTATAACTGAAAAGTACAATCCTCCAAATTTATTAACTTGCTGGATGGACTTGATAGTAGAGCAAATATGTCAGCAGATAGAATCAGTGAATAAACATTGTCTAAAGAAGATTCACATGATCTGAAAAACAGAGAGAAAATAGCCTGGAAAAAAAAATGAACAGACTCTCAAAGACCTGTAGAACAATAACAAAAGATCAAACATGTATATAATTGGAGTTCCAGAAAAAGAAGAAAAAGAATGGGGCTGAAAGAATATTAGACATAGTGACTGAAAACATCTCAAATGTGGCAAAAGAAAACATATAGATTCAAGAAGCTGAGCAAACCTCAAACAAGATACCTCCCCCCACAATCCATATCATGACACATCATAGTTAAACTTCTGAAAACTAAAGCAAAGATAAGATCTTGAAAGCAGCCAGAGATAAATGATGCATTACCTATCAGGGAACACCAATTTGGATAACAACGGGGTTCTCATCTGAAGCCATGGAGGCCAGAAGGAAGTGATACAATATTCTTAAAGTTCTGAAAGAAAAGAACTGCCAATCTAGAATATCCTTTGGAAATGAAAGGGAAATCAAGGTAGTTGCAGAAGAGGGAAAACCAGGAGAATCTGTCTCTATCAGACCTATCCTTAATATTGTCTAAAGGAAATTCTTCAGACAGAAAGGAAATTATAAAAGAAAAAATCTTGGAGCATCAAGAAGGAAGAAAGAAGAACAGAAAGAGGAGAAATATGGGTGAATAAAATAGACTATATTTCCTACAGGCTTTATAAATTATATTTAATGATTAAAACAAAAGTCATAATAACACCTGATACTCAACACAATTATATTTGAAAGCAATCAGATTAAAGGAACCTAAATGGAATTAAAGTTTCCACAGTTGACTTGAAGTGGCAAAATGCTGCTACCAGTATACTGTGATACATCACTTATCTATATTGTAATACCCAGAGAAACAATTAAGCAAGCTATATAAAGAGATACACTCAGAAACACTATAAATAATTCAAGACGGATTTATTAAAATGTTCAAGTAAACCACAGGAAGGCAAGAAGAGAGAAACAGAAGAATGATAAACATAGGAAATAGTCATAAAACAAATAATAAAATGGTAGGGTAAGGTTCTAACATACCAATAGTTATCTTAAATGTAAAAGATCTGAATATACCAATAAAAAGACAGATATTAGCAGAATGGATTTACAAAACAACTCAACTATATATATGTGGTTTATAAAAAACTCTCAAATTCAAGGGCGTAGGTAGGTTAAAAGAGGATAGGGACAGATATACTATGCAAACGCTAATTAAAACAATCAGGACCAAGTGCAGTGGCTCATGTGTGTAATCTTAGCACTTTTGGAGGCTGAGGCAAGTGGATTATCTGAGGTCAGGAGTTCGAGACTAGTCTGGTCAACAATGGTGAAACTTCGTCTGTACTAAAAATACAAAAAAAAAAGAGAGAGAGAGAGAGAGAGAGGGAGAAAGAAAAATAGCTGGGTGTGGTGGCAAGTGCCTGTAATCCCAGCTACTTGGGAGGCTGAGGCAGGAGAATCGCTTGAACCCGGGAGGTGGAGGTTGCAGTGAGCCAAGATCACACCACTGTACTTCAGCCTGGGTGACAGAGTGAGCCTCCATCTCAAAAAAAAAAAAACAACAACACACAATTAGGAGAAGCCATGTTAATATAAGATAAAATTCAGAGCAAAGAAAATTGCCACAGATAGAGACATTATGTAATATACCAAGAAGCTATAGCAATTATAAATATACATGCAACCAATAACAGAGCCTTAAAATGAGTGAAAGCATAAGCTAATACAGCTGAAAGGAGAAACAGACAAATTTACAATTATAGTTAGGGACTTCAATGCTTCTGTCTCAGCAACTGATAAAATTACTAAAAAGAAAATCAGAGAGGATATAAAAGATCTGAACAGCACAATCAACCATCAAGATGATCCTATTGACATATATAAAACATCCCACTCAGTAACAGAAGAACACACATCTTTTTCAATTATCCATATAACAGTCTCTGAAATAGACAATATCTTGAGCCGTTAAACAAATCTCAATAAATTTGAAAGAGTTAAAAGTATAACATGGGGAGAAATGCCAGATATAGGTGATGAGGATGGAGGCAGCAAACCACATTGCCATGTATGCACCTATGCAACAATGCTGCATGTTCTTCACATGTACCTCACAACCTAAAGTGCAGTTAAAAAAAAAATATATATATATATATATAAACACACACAGCATGTTCTCTGATCTTAATAGAATCAAAGTAGAAATCAATAACAGAAAGAATGAAAAAGAAAAATCTCTAAATGCCTGGAAATTAAGCAGCACACTTCTAAATAATCCATGTGCCAAAGAGGTTGTCTCCAAGAAAATAAAATTATGGAAATTAATTAAGTATCTGGAATGCAGCTAAAGCAGCACTGAAAGGGAAATCTATCGCATCAAAAGCTTATATTAGAAAAGAGGCAAGGTCTTGAGTCGGTAATCTAAGTTGCTACCTCAATAAACTAGGAAAAGAAGAGTAAGATAAGCCCAAAGCAAGCAGAATGAAGGAAATCATAAAAAACAGAAATCAATAAAATTAAAAACAGAAAAATTAGTAAAAATGAAATAAAGATAAATGCTGGTTCCTCAAAAAATGAAATAAGATTGATAAAGTTTTAGTACAGCAAATAAAATAAAAATAAAGAAAAACAAGTCACCAATATTAGGAATATTGAGAATATTAGGAAGCAGAGACTACCAGTACAGATCTCATAGTCATTAGAAGGAAAATAAGAAGATACTACAAATAATTTCTACTAATAAATTTAACAACTTAGAATAAATTGACCAATCCCTCCAAAACCACAAACTACTAAGTGTCAGCGAAGATTAAATAATCTAAATAGTCCTATAACCATTATTAAGGAAATTGAATTTGTAATTTAAAAACTCCTCCAAAAAGAAACATCCAGGCCCAGACAGTTTCATTGGAAAACTCTATCAAACATTTAAAGAAGAATTAACACCAATTATATATAATCTTTTCCAGGAAATTGAATAACAGAAAAAATTTCCAGCTTACATTGTGAGACAAATATCCTGATATCAAAACTGGACAAACAGTACAAAAAAGTACAAACAGATATCAATATTGTTTATAAACTCGGATGCCAACATCCTTAATAAAATAGCAAATCAAATCCAACAATGTATTAAGAGAATACACATGGACCAAGTGAAGTTTATTTCAGACATAAAAGAATGATACAACATTCAAAAATAAATCAGTGTAACCTATCATATCAGCAGACTAAACAAAAAATTCAGGTAATCCATATTAATTGATGCAAAAACACATTTGTCAAAATTAACACTAATTCATCATAAAAGTTCTCAGCAAGTTAGGAAGAGAGAAGAATTATCTCCACTTGACAAAGAGTATCTACAGTAAGCCTATAGAAAACATTATACTTAATGGTGAAACATTATACTGAATATTTTCTCCCTAAGATCAGAAACAAGGTAAAGATGTCTATTCTCACCACTCATGCTCAACATAGTACTGGAAGTTCTAGCCACTGCAGTAAAGCAAGAAAAAGAAATAAAGCCATACAGATTGGAAAGAAAGAAATGAAATGGTTCCTATTTGCAGATGACATGATTGCCTATGTAAAAAATTCCAAGGAATTTCTAAAACATAGAAAGATATTCTAGAATTAATAATTGCAATAATTGAGTTTAGGAAGGTCACAGAATGAAAGATGAGCACAAAAAAAATCTATCTTGTTTCTATATGCTAACAAAAGGCATATGGAAGCAGAAATTTAAAACACAATACCATTTACAATCACTCCAAAGAAAATGAAACACTTAGGTCTAAATTTAACTGAAAAATAACAATGTACTGATGATGTTAAAGAAGACCTTCATAAATGGTGACACTTTCTAAGTTAATGAATTAGAAGATTCAACATACTGAAAGTGTAATTTCTTTTCAATTTGATCTATAGATTGAAATCTATTCCTATCAAAATCCCAGCAAAATTTTTATAGACATATACAAGCTTATTCTAAAATTTATATTGAAAAGCCAAATAACTAGAATAGTTCAAACTATCTTGAAAAAGAAGAATAAAGTAGAAGCAATTACTCTACCTGATATTAATGATTACTACAGTAATCAAGATAGTATGTGTAGGTGGAGGGGCAGACACATAGATACATAGATAAGTGGAATGGAATAAAGAATCCAGAAATAGACTCACACAAATATGGCCAACTGATTTTTGACAAAGATGCAAAAACAACTCAAAAGAGGAAAGATAGCCTTTTCAAAAAATAGAGCTAGAGAAACTGGACAACCATAGGCAAAAATAAATAAATAAATAAACCTAAAGTAAAATCTTTTGCTCTGTAAAAGACCATATTAAAAGGATAAAAAAGACAAGATACAGGCTAAGAGAAAATATGTGCAAACCACACATTTGACAAAGAATTAATATCTAGAATATATAAAGAACTCTCAAAATTCAACAGTATAAATACCCAAACAATCCAATCATAAAATGGGCAAAAAGCATGAACAGACATTTCACCAAAGAGGATATACAGGTGGTAGATAAGCACAAAAAAATATGTTCAACATCATTAGCTATCAGAGAAATACAAATTAAAACCACAGTGAGCTATCACTACACACCTATTAGAATGGCTAAAATAAAAACGGTTCTAATACCAAAAACTGGTGAGTATGTGGAGAAGCTCGTTCACTCACACATTTCTGTTGGGAATGTAAAATGTTACAGCAACTCTATGAAGCAGTTTAGCTGTTTCTTAAAAAAACAAGCATGCAATTACCATAAGACCCAGCAAGTGAACTTTTGGGCATTATCCTAGAGAAATGAAAACTTATGTTCACATAAAAACCCATATAGGAATGTTCACAGTAGCTTTAGCTATAGTAGCCCAAAGCTGACAGCAGACCAAAACCGAAAACAGCCCAGATGTGCTCCAACAGGTTAATGCTTAAATAAACTATAGTATGTATGTCCCATGAAATACTATTCTGCAATTACAAGGAACGAACTGTTGATACATACAGCAATGTGGATGAATTGCCAGTGAATTATGCTGAGTGAAAAAAGCCAATCCCAAAAAGTTACATACTGTATACTTCCATTTATGTGACATTTTTAAATGAAAAAAGAAAAAATAGTAATGGAGAACAGAGTGGTGGTTTCCAGTGGTAGGGATGGGATGGAGGGGAGGAAGAGAGGTGGATATGGCTATAAAAAGGCAATAAGAGAGATCCTTGTTGTTATGAAAATGTTCTATATATTAACTATAGTGTGGATACACAAACCTACTCATGTAATAAAATTGCATACAACCAAATACACACACACACACACACACACACACACAACCTGAGTACAAATAAAACTGGAGAAATCTTAATAACACTGTGAATTGTATCAATGTCAATATTCTGGTTGTGACATCATACTATAGTTTTGTAAGAAATTACCAATGGGGAAAATTGGGGAAACGATACAGGGGATCTCTTTGTATTATTTCTCACAGCTGCATGTGAATCTATAATTATCTCAAAAAGTTTTATCTTAAAAAAAAAGAGAGCAACAAAACAGAACTGAGAGCCCCAAATTAGAATCTTTTAAATATTAGCTTATTATTTGCTAAAATAGAAAGCACAAGTTAATGAAGAAGCTATTTCATATTAAATAGTGTTGAGACAATTGGCCAGCTACTTGGGGAAAAAATAATACAATTAGAATCTACCTTATAATAAATACCAAAAAATTCTAAATGAATAAAATGGAATTAATTAGGATATATTAGTTTTTACTCAAATAATAGAAGACTTCACAACACAAAATAGGGATAGATTTAACTTTACAAAAATAAAAATCTTATCCATATAAAATAATAGCCACATTCATGGAATGAAAAGAAAATGGAGTATATATTTGTTGTCATTATGACAAAAATTTATTCTGTATTAAGTAAATGACACATACACACTAATAAGATGCAAACACTATGATTTAATGAAAAACTGAATAAAGACAATTCCCTTGGATATCCAAGTAGCAAGAACACAAATAAAAATGGCTCACCTCCCTAGTCATCAGAAAAATACATTTTAAAACAAAATGAGTCGATTTTTTTTTGGCCCAGGCTGGTGGGTACTCACAAGGCAGGTGGTCTCAGACCTCATATATCCTTTTCGAAATTGTTTCGCAACATGTTCATGTCTCTGTGTCCATCCCAGAAATATTACAGCTGTGTATTTATGCTGATAAATATTTATTAATGGGGAACATTGATATACACAAAGATATTAATTGCAGTGTTCTTTTTAACAGCAGATTTTGGAAATGGCTTATACTTCTAATGGGTGGAAACTAAGTCTATGGTAATAAATCCTCCTAATAAAGTTGTATACCACCATTAAAAATATTTATGGTGATTGTGTAGTGTGATTAGAACGCTATGATAAAATGCTTATTCTTTGAAGATGTTAAGGGATAAAAACAGGACTAAAACCACATGTAATATTATTTCAGTTGAGTAGTATAGAGAAAAACTTGAAATATAAAGATCACTGAAAGTTGTTATAATTGAATGTTTATGCTGAAGATAGAATAAACTTTTACACTTACATTTAATTTTTAATGAATATTACAATGAACAATTCATTTTAAAAATAATACATTAAATATAGTCAACAGTATTTCTACAATAATTGTGAATATTTTCTGAAACAATATTATAGCTTTCAAAATGTCACCTCTATTTCCTCTAAAATGATTCTTCAAAAAACAAGGACTCATCTAATAGATTGAGTGAAATAGAAATCCAAGATGGTAGTGGTTCACAATTTATGAAACGTGGCTGTTAAGTTCCTTTAAGGCAGGATGTCAGTGAATGAGAAACCAACTTTCTCCCATGTGCACAGAAATTTGAACATCAGAGATTGACAGAGACACTTCAGTGAATTGGGTTGTGTATTGGAGCCACATTTCCAATGGAAGTTTTTAGAGGTACGAAGAGAATCAGACCCAGAAGCCTAGTTCTATAAATAGGGCCAATGTGGGAAGAGGTCATGGACAATGACTGGTGAATGCTGAGGCTCCATGGCTGAATGATGCCTAGTGTACTCCCCTCAAGAACACAAGGAGCTTAGAAGAGAGAAGCAGGCCTCATCTGGGGCCCAGCACACTGGTGGTCTGACTCAGAAATTGGGCAAGGGTAATCCTAGGGGTGAAGACTATCAGTGAATTCACCTGAAAGGGACCAAGGTGAGCAGGGGCTGCCGGTAAGCGATCTTATGAGAGCACGTAGGTGTTGACTTGACACAAAGAGGCCACAAATGCAAAGATGGCAACTAAAAATGCTAACCAACCTAGACATGAGAGATTTTATACTTGCTCTCTTTTCTTTCTTCTTTAAAATTGTTCCATTCATAAAATTTTATAATTTGAGAAATTCTCCCAGGTGAAGAAAAATGAAACTGTTAAAGCCTCTTTTGCACTACACATTGATGTCCTGTTCAAAAAATGAATGACCTGGCAACTCCTTTTATCCCTTGAAATTATAGTAGCAGAACCCTTGCCAGTTACATTGGGGAGACTTGCAGTGCATGAATCGGAGCAGACCTAACAGGCCATGGACACGCTGAGGATGGTAGGAGCATGCTCTGCAGGGTGCGGCACAGACCATTTGTGAAACTGACTACCACACTCTTGTTTGTTCATGAAATGCATGCGAGCCAGGTCAGACAGGTTGTGTCTCTAGGGGAACTAATCCCTACCAAAAGCCGAGGGGTTTGATGGCTGAGAAAGCCTGCAATAGCTTTTTTCCCAAGCGACCACTGCAGAGCTAGATCTCAGACTCACCACAGTGCTGGGTACCACGGGCCTGTGGATTTGGGCGAGCGAATATACTCGCCGGCCACTTCATTGTCCTCTTTAACAACAACATTCCTGCTTTGGAGTGTCTCCATGGTTATTTTTTAGGATCTGTTTTGGGCAATGTTCTAATTGTTGATGCTCATCAGCCCAGGGCAATTTTGCCGATTTTTCCTTTCTTACTCAGAGATGAATCTGGTTCATTTGTGAATGAACTTCTAAGAGAGGAAAAGGTAAACCTCATACCTGGAAAGGGAACGGGACTTGGCATGTGCAAAGGTGTGTGTGTGTGCATGTGTGAGTTTATGTGTGTGTGTGTGCATGTGCGTGTGTAGACGTACATGTGTGCATGTGCTTGTGTGCACGTGTGTGTGCGTGGGTGTGTGTGTGCGTCCAGTTCCTCTGTGCAAACATTTCTGAGCCTCATGCTCCACATGCGAAGGCTGGGTTGTGC
>PVKP010012623.1:0-57727 GCA_004027715.1 Plecturocebus donacophilus
CCTCTTTCTTTCTCTCTTTCATTCTGTTTTTTTCTTTCTTTTGCTGTTTCTTTCTTTCTCCTTTTCTAAAATCTCTTCCTCTTTCTTTCTCTTTCATTCTTTTTTCTTTCTTTTGCTGTTTCTTTCTTTCTCCTTTTCTTTTTCTAAAATCTCTTTTCTTTCTTTTTCTTTTTTCTTTCTTTTGCTGTTTCTTTCTTTCTCCTTTTCTCTCTTTTTCTAAAATCTCCTCCTCTTTCTTTCTCTCTTTCAAAAAAAAAAATTCAAGAAACAATAGATACTGGTGAGGCTGTGGAGAAATAGGAACGCTTTTACACTGTTGGTAGGAATGTAAATTAGGAGTTCCACCATCGTGATAGACAGTGTGGTGATTCCTCAAGGATCTAGAACCAGAAATACCATTTGACCCAGCAATCCCAATTACTGGGTATATACCCAAAGGAATATAAATCATTCAACTCTAAAGACACATGCACATGTATGTTTATTGCAGCACTATTTACAATAGCAAAGACATGGAACCAACCCAAATGCCCATCAATAATAAACTGGATAAAGAAAATGTGATACATATACACCATGGAATATTATGTAGCCATAAAAAGAATGAGATCGTGTCCTTTGCAGGGACACAGATGAAGCTGGAAGCCATCATCCTCAGCAAACTAACACAGGAACAGAAAACCAAATACTACATGCTTTTACTCATAAGTGGGAGTTGAACAATGAAAACATATGGACACAGGGAGGGGAAAAATACACACCAGGGCATGTCAGGGGTTGGGGGGCAAGGGGAAGCAGAGCATTAGGACACATACCTAATGCATGTGTGGGATTTAAAACCTAGATGACGGGTTGATAGGTATAATAAACACCATGGCACATGTATACCTGTGTAACAAACCTGCACATTCTGCACTTGTATCCCAGAACTTAAAGTAAAAGAAGAAAAAAAGTACACACTAAAGCCATGAAGAGATAGCACCATACAACTACTGGAAGGATTAAAATTTTTAAATATATACTAAGTATTGGAGAAGACACAGAGAAACTGAATCTCTCGTATAGCCACTCTAAAAAACAGGTTGGTTGTTCTTTGTAAAGTTAAATAAATACTCCTGATTATTTGCCTTAGAGAAATGAAAACTTATATCCACATGAAAACCTGTACACAAATGTTCATAACAGCTTTATTTGTGATAGCTAAAAACTGAGAATAACCCAAATGCCCCTCAGTGGGTGAGTGGATAAACAGAACAAACAAAACAAACAAAATATATATAAAATGGAATTTTTGTCACGTGCATTTCTTTTAAATTGACAGAATTTGTACATACTTGTATATACAATGAGTACATGTCACTTGGGAATGCATATGTGTATGTTGTGGAATGGCCAAGTCAAGCTAATTAACATATGTATGACCTCAATGTGTGTGTTTTTTGTGATTAGAACACTTAAAATCTACTCTCAGCAACCTTCAATAATACAATACATTGTTATTAACTATAGTCACCATGGTGTACAGTAGATCTCTTCATCTTACTCCTTTCTGACTTTTCAGTTGTTAAAAAGGAAATCTGGTAATTTGCAAAGTGGATGAAACTGGAGGAAATTACAAGATTTCCCTCTTTCTAAAGGCTGAACACTATTCCTTTATATCTATGTACCACATTTTCTATATTCACTCATCTGTTGATGGATAGTTAGGTTGATACCGTATCTTGGCTCTTGTGAATAATTCTGCAATGAACATGAGAGTGCAGAGATTTCTTTCCCTTTTTTTTTTTTTTTGAAACAAAGTCTCACTCTGTTGTCCAAGCTAGAGTGGTGCAGTGGTGCAATCATGGCTCACTGCAGCCTCAACCTCACAAGCTCAAGTGTTCCTCCCACTTCAGCCTCCTGAGTAGTTGGGACTACAGGCACACAACATTACCATTCCCAGCATTTTTTTTTTTTTTTTTTTTTTTTTTTAAGTCAGAGTCTTGCTATGTTGCTCATGCTGGTCTAAAACTCCTGGGCTCAAAAGATCCTCCCACCTCAGCCTCCTTAGTGCTGAAATTACAGGCATGAGCCACCATTCTCAGCCCAGATAGCTCTTTAACATACTGACTTCATTTCCATTGGATAAATACCAAGAGGTGGAATTGCTGGAGCCTTATAATAAAATATTACTCAGCAATAAAAAGGAACAAACTATCAATATACACAATACATTAGATGGGTCTCAAGGTCATTATGCTGAGGAAAAAAGAACATTTCAAGAGGTTACATATTATACGATTCAACTTCTGTAACAGTCTCAAAATGACTAACAGCAATGGAGAAGAGGTCAGGGGTTGAGGGGGTTAGGCTTGAGGAGGGTGACTGTGCAGAGCAGCATGTAGGATTTTCTTTGAGGTATGGAACAGTTCTATATCCTGACTTTAGTGGTCATTATGCAAATCTGTGCATGTAATAAAATTTTGTGGAACTACACAACAACAACAAGAAAATCACCATGCAGAGGAAGATTTAGCAGGATAAGTGAATCAATGGAATTTTGGCTCAGGTCTAAGTGTGTCCTTAAAGCCCCATAATACTCGGTTGCTACTCCCTCTGTTTAGGAACTGGAATACATAAACTCAGTGAGGAGAAAATCCCCACATTCCACCCTGACCCACAGAGTGAGGGCCGTTATGGCAGGAAAGCCAAGGAGAAGCCAGGACACCTGCCTCCACCTCCTGAAATATGACACCGAAGGAAACATCCCGTTTCTAGAGGGACTGAGAGACTCATGCCACAACTAAGACCTTGACAGAGGAAAGAGTGGTGACTCCCACTGCATCATTGTCAGCTCACCTGTTTGACCTGCGCAGAAGCCGGATCTTCACAATGACAGTGGCTTATCATCAAATTAATTAGATGGTGGTTCCAATTGCAGCTGCTACTCCTGATACATTTTCACTGATGGAGAAAATCAATAGTCCCATAGGATTCACATGCAGCCACTGATCGGGTGAATGCTTTTTCTGTAATCCTGTGCTAGCTTCCTAAGGCTGCTGTAACAGAGCACCACAGATTGCATGTCTTAAAACAGTAGAAATTTATCACCTCACCGTTCTGGGGCTGGGCCTTCACCATCAAGGCATCAACAAGGCCCTGCTCCCCACGAAGGCTCCAGGGAAGAGTGTCCTCACCTCTTCTAGGCCCTGGTGGCTGCCGGCAGTACTCAGCATTCCTTGGCCTGTAGCTGCATCTCCAGTGTCTTCCTCCAACTTTACATGATGTTCTCCTCCATGTGTCTCTTCTCTTCTTTTTGAAATCGTTAGAAATATTTTATTTTATTTTATTTCAGAGACAGGGTCTCACTCTGTCATGCAGGCTGGAGTGTAGTGGTGCAACCACAGCTCACTGCAGCCTCAAGCTTCTGGGCTCAAGCACTCCTCCTGCCTCAGCTTCGTGAGTAGCTGGGCAATAGGTAGGCACGTGCCACCACACCTGGCTAATTTTATTTATTTATTTTGTAAACACAGGGTCTCTCTCTGTTTTGCCTGGGCTGGTCTCGAACTGCTGGCCTTAAGCAATGCTTTTGCCTCAGCCTCCCAATATGCTGGAATTATAGGTGTGAGCCAGTGAGCCTGGCCTCTTTTCTCCTTTTATAAAGACATCAGTCATATTGAAGATAAGGCCTTATATAGTGCAAAGACCTAATTTGCAAATAAGGTCACGTTCTGAAGTTTAGATAGATATAAACTTGGCAGAGGCTGAGGGAGAGGGAAGCAATATTCAGCCCAGCATAACACTGTTACTAAGGACATTGCTTTGATCTCATTGGACCAGAAGTATACCTTCACTGTCCTATCTCAGAGCTAATCCACCTTCCAGCCTTCTGTCATCATCTACTCCATTGGGACCTTAGTAAGTATCTCCATTCTGCAGGATAGCATACTGACCATTACATGGATAATATCATATTAATTGGTCCTGGTGAACGGGAAGTAGCAACTAAATTAGACACATTGGTAAGACACATGAATGCCAGACTGTGAGAGATTAATTTCCCACAAAAATTCAGAGGCCTTCCATCTGGGCGAACTTTCTTGGGATCCAGTGGTCTGGGACATGTTGAAATATCCCTTCCAAATTGAAGGGCAAGTTGCTGTATCTGATTCCTCTTACCATTGAGAAAGAGACACAATGCCTAACAGCCTTCTTTGGCTTTTAAGGCAGTATACACCTCATTTAATACTCTGACATATTTACTAAGAAGCCCAAAAAGCTACCAGCAAAACAAGAGAAGGCTTGGCAGCAGGTCCAGACTATGCGGGCTACAAGGCTGAGGACATTAATGGTGCTTGAAGCACTTGCTGTAGATATAAAAGCCATGTAATGGAAACGGTCACAGGTCCCTCTGGAGAAATCGTGGCACAGACTTCTGGGATCTGGGAGCAAAGCAATGCCATCCTCTGTGGTGAGCCATTGTCTCTTTGAGGAGCAGCTCCTGGGGTGCCACATGGCCTTCGTAGATTGGACACTTAACCATGCACCACTAAGTTATTGTGGAACTTGCACTATCATCAACTGTGCATTGTCTGATCCACCAACCCCATAAATCTGGGCATGCACAGAGACACTCTGTCAGGATCACTACTTGCAGGGGTCTGTCTTGCAGACCTTGACTCAGTGACAGATGAATAAAGTACACTGACACACAGATATTATGCTTTTCTAGTTCCACTAAGTGTGACTGGGAAGCTTACAGACTCCTTGGAGAGTGCTGAAAAGAGATAGCAGCCACTGGACTGACCTTTACTACTTAGTGAGACTTGAATTTATTTAGTAAAGTTTAATTGACAAAGACTTGAGTTAACAGCACTAGAGTGAATATTAAAGCACAGGTTATGATGCTCAAAGCAAACACTATTAGAGGATAATATCCCTGGTCAACCTTTCCTTGAGAGGGCCATCTGGCTTAAAGGTTAGTTTTAAGACTACATGAGTAAACAAGCTATTCACATAAACTCTTCTACATACTTTAGTTATTTGCTTTGCTTATTAACTAAATGTAAAGGGGATTGAGGCTGCCTTCAGCCAAAACTACTGAAACTATGAAAAAACTTTTAGGCCTTCTAAAAGGGTTTGAGACTATATTCTATAACTTTCTGCACTATTTTTCTCTTAATATTTTTGCCACCACCCTGAGTGAATTCCTACAGCACTCCATCATCAGCTGGCAGTGACAGTCATGCTGTTGGACTTGAGCATATCCTCAAGGTGCAAGTGGCATGAAGCAGTGGGGCAGATGCTTGTGGCCCCTTCACCTGTTCCACTGCCTCCTTTCGCTTATCCTACACTAAGGATCTCATCTGGAAATCCCTAAGACCTGCTGTCTAAGAAAGAAAACCTTTGGGCCTCATTCATGGGTGTTCCTCTAAAAAATTCCAATACTACCTGCAAATGAACGACTGTAGCACTATAGGTCAACTAGAGATGGCCCAAAAAAACAGTCATGAAGCAGCATCCCCACAGAGGGCAGAACCATGAAGAGAGCACGTGTTGTTTACTTTGCCTGTAAGAAGATTAGCCAGAGATATGAACACATAGGCAGTAGCTAATGATTTGACAGGATAGTTGGGGATTTTTCAGTAACATGACTGGAAAACTGGTGACAAAATGTCTAGAAAAGAGGCAGGTGGAGAGATCTAAGATGGCCGATTAGCAGCAGCTCAGGATTATAGCTCCCAGTGAAAGTGCAGAGAGCGACTGGACACCACAATTTCAGATGAATTTTTGTTGCCCAAAGATTCCCGGCAGAGGAGTCCCACAGGTCACCAGCGCGACTCTTTTGGCTGGTGCGGCTGTTCTGCCGGTGCCCCGGCATGGTGCTTCTCGGTGCGGAGTATACGGGACTGGGTGCCCTTTTAGTTGGGCTCGGCTGGTCCCCTCCCCACAAAAAAAAAAAAAAACAGCAACTGGAAGCGTTGAGGACTGAGAGTTTCACAGCAAGCATAGCCGAACCCAGGGAGACCTAGCTCTGTGGGGAAGGGGTGCCCGCCGAAGGAAAACTGAGAAACAGAAAAAACTTTATCACCAACAAGCCAGACGTCCACTCAGAGACCCAATCTGAAAGTCAGCAATTACAAAGATGACAGGTGGATAAATCCACAAAGATGGGAAAAAACCAGTGCAAAAAGGCTGAAAACACTCAAAATCAGAATGCCTCTCCTCCTACAGGGGATGGCAGCTCCTCATTAGCAAGGGAACAAGACCTGATGGAGAATGAGTGTGATGAACTGACAGAATCAGGCTTCAGAAGGTGGATAATAAGAAACTTCTGTGAGCTAAAAGAACATGTTCTAACTCAATGCAAAGAAACTAAGAACCTTGAAAAAAGATTTGACAAAATGCTAATGAGAATGGACAACTTAGAGAGGAATATAAGTGAATTGATGGAGCTGAAAAACACAACGCAAGAACTTCGCGAAGCATGCACAAGTTTCAACAGCCGAATTGACCAAGCAGAAGAAAGGATATCAGAGATTGAAGATCAACTCAATGAAATAAAACAAGAAGGCAAGATTAGAGAAGAAAGGATAAAAAGGAATGAACAAAGTCTCCAAGAAATATGGGACTATGTGAAAAGACCTAATCTATGTTTGATAGGTGTACCTGAATGTGACGAAGAGAATGAATCCAAGCTGGAAAATACTCTTCAGGATATTATCCAGGAAAACTTCCCCAACCTAGCAAGGCAGGCCAACATTCAAGTCCAGGAAATACAGAGAACACCACAAAGATATTCCTCAAGAAGAGCAACCCCAAGGGACATAATCATCAGATTCACCAGTGTTGAAATGAAGGAGAAAATGCTAAGGGCAGCCAGAGAGAAAGGTCGGGTTACCCACAAAGGGAAGCCCATCAGACTCACAGCAGATCTTTCAGCAGAAACCCTACAAGCCAGAAGAGAGTGGGGGCCAACATTCAACATTCTTAAAGAAAAGAACTTTCAACCCAGAATTTCACATCCAGCCAAACTAAGCTTCATAAGTGAAGGAAAAATAAAATTTTTTGTGAACAAGCAAGTCCTCAGAGATTTCATCACCACCAGGCCTGCTTTACAAAAGCTTCTGAAAGAAGCATTACACATAGAGAGGAACAACCAGTATCAGCCATTCCAAAAACATACCAAAAGATAAAGAGCATCACCATAATGAAGAATCTACATCAACTAATGGGCAAAACAGCCAGCTAGCATTAAATGGCAGTATCAAACTCACGTATATCAATATAAATCCTAATTTTAAATGGACTAAATGCCCCAATCAAAAGACACAGACAGGCAAATTGGATAAAAAGCTAAAACCCATTGGTATGCTGTATCTAGACCCATCTCACATGCAAGGATACACAAAGACTCAAAACAGAGGGATGGAGGAAGATTTGCCAACCAAATGGAGAGAACAAAACAAAAACAGAAGCTGGAATTTTCATCTCTGATAAAACAGACTTTAAAGAGACAAAGACCATAAGAAACAAAGAAGGACATTACATAATAGTAAAAGGATCAATGCAACAGGAAGAGCTAACGATCCTAAATATATACACACCCAATACAGGAGCACCCAGATACATAAGGCAAGTTCTTAATGACTTACAAAGAGACTTAGACTCCCACACAATAATAGTGGGAGACTTTAACACTACACTGTCAATATTAGACAGATCAACAAGATAAAAAATTAACAAGGATATCCAGGACTTGAACTCAGACCTGGAACAAGTAAACTTAACAAATATTTACAGAACTCTCCACCCCAAATCCACAAAACATACATTTTTCTTAGTATCACATTACACCTATTTTAAAAGTGACCACATAATTGGAAGTAAATCACTCCTCAGCAATTGCATAGCATTTCACAGGTTTAAATAAAATATTGGTTGGCTGTTTGTTTGTTATTTTCATCCCTTATTCCTTCCTGTCTCCATTGTTAAGCACAATTATTGGCATAAAAGAGGTTTTTAATACCCATTTTTAGACTGCATTCTAGCCTGGGCAATAGAACAAGAATCCCGTTCTCTCTCCCTCTTTCTCTTCCTCTTTCTTTCTCTCTTTCATTTTCCTTTCTTTCTTTCACTCCTTCTTTCTTTCTTTTCTCTCTTCTTCTTTCTTTAAAAAAAAAAAAAGAGGCAGGTAATAGATCTCCTGAATGGGCACCACGTGTGAAGGTATGTGGCTCTTGTGAAAGCTCTTAGAAAAGCAAGCTCAGCAGAGAAGCAATGTAATGACCATATGGATAAAATGTCATGTCCCACCCACAGTTGTCTTTGCTTACTGGGCTCATGAACGAAGAGGCCATGGCAACATGGATGGAAGCCTTGCATGGGCTCAGCACAGACTTCTCAGCATGGCTGATCTGACTGCAGCCACAGCTGAGAGTCCAGTCTGCCAACAGTGGACGCCAATACGGAACACTTGTTATGGTGTCATTCCCTGGGAGAATCAGCCAGTCACCACTTTAGTCATGGAAGGGGCAGCAATTTGATCTCACTGAAATAATCCCTTACTCTGGACATGATTTGCCTTTCCTGCCCACAGCTCTCTGTCATCACCACCAATGGACTTTGCCATATTCACTGCCATGGTACGCCCACCATGCAGCGTTGTTTCTTACTGGGAACTCATTTTATAGCAAATGAAGCAAGGCAATGGGCTAATGTCTATGAAGCTTGCTAGTCTCACCATGATCCCATAGTCTTCAGGCAGCTGACCTCATAAGTGGCTTTTTGAAGGCTCCATCAAGGCACCAGCTGGAGGGCAGCACCTTGTAGGGCTGGAGCAATAAAATAGTAAAATTTTTGCAGTCTGTCCCTGCAACTTTGGGTTCTGCTGGTCTACAGGTCTTAATCCCCATAGAAGGAATGCTTCCACCAGGGGACAAAGTGATGGTTCCATTAAAATGCAAGTTCACACTGCCACCCACCCACCTCGGGCTCCTCACATCAGTAAATCAAGAGGCCATGGAGGGATAACTGTACTGGCTGGGGTGACTAATCCTGATTATCAATGGAAAGTTGGGTTATTATTACACAATGAGGGTAAGAACGGTTGTAATGGAATAAAGATTATAAAATATGAGGATATTAGTGGATCTCCAGCAAGGGATCCCTAGGGGTGTGCATTTTCCCCCTAGTGCTGCCCTAAAACACCATAAACCGAGCAGCTTGAAACAGCAGAAATTTATTCTCTCACTGTTTTAGGGGCTGGAAGTCTGAAAGCAAGGTTCTCCCGCCAAAATCTCTGGGAAGGATTCCTCCTTGCCTTTTCTGTCTTCTGGTAGCTCAAGGAATTCCTTGGCTGGAGTCAGCATCCCTCCAACCTCTGCTTCCATCGCCACCTGACTTTCTTCTCTCTGTGTCCGCATCTTCCATGGTGTTCACCTTCACGTACATGTCTATGTCCAAATCTCCCTCTTCTTATAAGGCCGCCCGTCATATTGGAGTGAAGCCCATCCTAATGACCTCATCTTAACTTGATGCTGTCTGCAAAGATACCGTTTCCAAACAAGGTCACACTCACAGGTACCAGGGGTTAGAACGTATCTTTTGGGAGGACACAATTCAGTTAGTAACACAGTACCTCCTAGTACTCCCATGCCCTGTGATTACAATAGTAGAATTAATTATTGTCAAATTTTAATTATAAAGGAATAAAATAATGGACAGCTACAGATAGGACTGCAGGCTTGGGTCACCCCAACAGGCAGGGAACTACGATGATCCAAGGTGATTGCTAAAAGCAAATGAAATAAATATGGAATTAGAAGTGCAAGAAGATACTTACAAATAATAAACTGTAATAGACATGACTATTTTTTATTTTGATAAGAACATATTTGTGTATGTATTGTTATTTTCTCTCTTACCTCCTTCTAATTCCAACCATCTAATGTAAGATGCGTCAATAGTAGTTAACCTTATATCTCAGTATTTGAGTCAGATAATATCAATGGGAGAATGTATCTCAGTTGGAGATGGAATGACCCTCATCCACAGATGGATAAAGGGACCCTGCACCCTTTACAGAGAGGGCTAGGGTGCTTTCAGTTGTATGGACAGCTGTATTATTTTAGGTGAAAGCACAAGTTTGATATTGCCTTTTTCAGGTAATTAAGTACGTTAAAATAGTTGTATGTGGATATAAAGGTTACAAGGGGTAGATAGCTGTAAATATGTATCAAGTCAACTTAGCTTGTCTGTGGGATCATGGTGAGACCAGTTCTAGCTAAACTGGAACTATGGTTCCTGGAAGTCCTGGGTTACTGTCAGTCACAAGACATATTTAGTGTGAGGTCTAGACAGCAGAAGTGAAGCCAAAGCCATGTCCTTTTTATATTCAAAAGTTGGTGCAGGATACCAGGCCCTGCTGCTGCTCGCCTCACGGCTGCTTCTCTGAAGGCTTGCCTTGTTAGCGTGGTGACTCCGCCTCCAACCTCGCCCATCTCCCCCTGAGCTCATCCGTCTCCTAGGAGTTTGAGCTCCATGCCAGCGGCTGCCAGCTTCTCCTGCCCTTCACCACCCGTCTTCAAATTTGAGGCGTGGAGAGGATGAGAGGCCACTGCAGGTTCTCATCCACACTCACAGCATCTGTATCACCTGTGTGGATGCTGGTCCTCCCTTCCCCCATTTAGGTACATCCTTGACTCCCAACTGCCTGCTTTTTTTTTTTTTTTTTTTTTTTGAGACAGAATCTCACTCTGTTGCCCAGGCTGGGGTGCAGTGACGTGATCATGGCTCACTGCAGCCTCAAACTCCTGGGCTCAAGCAATCTTCCCATCATGGCCTACTCAGTAGCTGGGACTACAGGCATGAGCCACCACACCTGGCCATCTGTCATAAATCTTTTAACTAACTCCCACAGTTGTGTAAAGTCAAGTCTCTATAACAAATTCTTTATTATATATCCTACCGGTCCTACTTCTCTGACTGAAGCAGGACCGGTAGGATATATAATGGCCAAGTCACTGCCACCTTGCTCTGCTGGCCTTTCCAGATGGTGACGGGCTGCCTTAGCCAGCAGTACAGGCCCATTGGTTCATGTTTACTGTGTGAATATCTTCTTTTGAATGTCATCTATCCAAAAATGTGCTTATTAACTACCAATTAAATTGTGTTCTCATATTTTATGACTCACAGTTAATAAAAGCTGCTCATCAGCCCAGGAAAGCCAACATTCCTCTCCTGCACTGACATAATTCCAGCCAAAGGAAAGAAACTTGACATGTGGTCAGCTCTTCAAAGGCCACAGCAAAGGGAAAGTGTCACGTCTTCCAGTTTGCCTCAGAAAAGCCTGTGGGAAGCAAGGAGTGGGTCGCACTCTGCAGATGGGAGAACCACAACAAACCATTCCAGCGATGCTATCAATAAGACCATGACCCAGACACGACAAACCGTTCCAGCGACGCTGTCAATGAGACCGTGACCCAGTCACGACAAACCGTTCCAGCGACGCTGTCAATGAGACCGTGACCCAGTCACGACAAACCGTTCCAGCGACGCTGTCAATGAGATCGTGACCCAGTCACGACAAACCGTTCCAGCGACGCTGTCAATGAGATCATGACCCAGTCATCAGCAGAGCCAGGGATGCAAGGAAATGGGTGGAGAATAGGTGAAGAGGTAGAGAGCACATGGACTCACCCACGTGGGGAGGTGCCTCAAACATTCTGACTGTGTCTGATCCTTCCTGAAACAACGTGAAAGAAGAACAGCACACAACTCAACAGAGAGGAGAGGTGCCCTAGAAAGCTTTGGGTTAAGTGACATCAGGGATAGGTCCTGCCATCCTCTGTCCAGTTGGTGATGTCGGCAAAGTTTGGGCAACAAGACAGAAAACCTAAAGAAGACAGTCGGCCGGGTGTGGTGGCTCACACCTATAATCTCAGCACTTTGGGAGGCTGAGGTGGGTGGATCACCTGAGGTTGGGAGTTCAAGAAGACAGTCACCCCAGACTTGGTTGGTCAGGACTCTATCATGGGAAGTGAACAAAAAAGAGCTTACCTCATGGCTCAGCTCCTAGGAATAATGACAGTGATGATGACACAATGGGGACATTGGCATGAGGCAGGAGACTTCCATGCCTGATTTTACTCTGTTGTTAATCAAGTTTGTAATTCTGAGTCCGTGGTGTCGCCTTTCTTGGCTTAGTTTGCATCTTGTAAAAGAAGGATGCTGAAGCATAGGGTATCTTTGGTGAAGATGCAGATGTCCTTCGAGGCCTGCATGCCCCTTCCGCTCTGTGGACTTGCTGCTGCCCAGCCAGGGACAATACTTCCCAGACCTCCCTGTGGTCCGTTCTCAGCAATGGAATGATGAGCGGGAGTCACTGGAGCTCTCAGACCAAAAGGGGCGGAAAACACATGCGTCTTTTCCAAATTCTCTTCTCCTACATCCTGGCAGGATGTTGGTGTCCACAGCAACCTTGGAAACCACATGTCCAGAGCTCCCATTCTTCAGCCTGTGTCCCCGAACGCCTATACAGAGGGAGCGCAGACCAGGACTTGACATGAATGAGAAATAGCCACTCGTTATGTTCAACTGGTGACATTCTAAGGTTTCTCCATCAAAGCAGCCTTTAAGCTTTAAATTTATGACTGACTAACAATTTACAAATACTTTCTTGTTACTATTTTTAACTTAACTTGACCTAGAGAATGACAACCATGTGAAATAAGTCAGATATTTTTCTCATTTTACAAATGAAAACCTGAAACTGAAATACTGAAGTTGTTCTTCAAAGTCACTGACCAGCAGCAGGGCCAGGAGGCAGCAGGACCTTGGACTAGGTCTGAGGGCAAGAAGTAGGTGGTGCCGGCACTCACACCACAGGGCTCTGGGTGCCATCCTGGGCCTACCCTGGACGGCCTCTGTGATTTTAAGGAATTCTTTAATTTCCCTCAGGAGCCATTTCTTGGATGATAAACAGGAAACCATAGGACATGTCAATCTTGTAAAATTGTTGTAAAAATAAAGGGAAGCCGGGCATGATGGCTCATGCCTGTAATCCCAACACTTTGGGAGGCCAAGGTGAGAGGATAACTAGAGCCCAGGAGTTGAAGGCTGCAGTGAGCTATGATTGTACCACTCCACTCTGGCCTGGTGACAGAGCGAGGCTTACTCTAACTGCTCATCTAACACAGACCAAGCACTTTCCACCGTCTTGAATCTATGGATTCACTGACCCATCCAACCACCCTACAAGTTATATAGAGTTATATCCTCCCTATTTTCAAGATGATGAAATTCAAGAAAGTTAAGTAATTTCTCCAACATTATGTATCGTCAGCCTGGATTTTCCAGAAAGCAGAATCAGGGGAAAGAGAGTCAAGAGGGAGGAAGAGAGGGTGGGATCTGCTCCAAGCTGGTTGTTGCTAAATGCAGCTTCTTGACCTCGTCAGACTGTCTTCCTGGAAGCTTCTTAAGGTATGACTCATGACCGTGTGTCTGGGACAGGAGGGTGCCTAGGTATGAGCGCTGAGTAGGGTCCCCAGGAAGCCCCAGGGCAGAAGGCAGAGGAGTCCGAGTGGGCTTGAGGCGGGGCACGGCTGACTGCTGGAGTCGGTGTGAGTCTGTGCATTGCTGGACGCCACCTCTGAGGCTGGCACAAGGGGCAGGTGAGCTGGAAAACGCGTGCAGTGGGGCAAAGTCAGATATGTTACAAACCTACGATGTCATGGGGCTAGTCCTCTCCTTGTGTGAAAGATGTGGTTCCCATTCCTGACCCACCACAGGGAGGCATGCATTGTGAGCTAGTTAGCCCCTGGTGGGAACAGGCTTACACAGACACACATGTCTTCTGTTCCAGTCTACAGCCAATGCCTGTCTTGGAGGAAGGAACAGCCCAAGTATAGGGAAGCTGCAACTTTCTGCTCAGGACAGCCAGCATGTGGAGCTTCCGGGTCCAGGGTGGATGAGACACTTCCCCAGGGAACTCTCTCTGGCTGGATGATTGAAGATGTTAATGATGCATCTAGTTGTATCCAGCCACGCTCACCAAGGGAGAAAAACGCTGCTGCCCTCACCAAGCAAGTGTCCTTCAAGGAGCTCCCAGTCAGGTTTGTGCTTTCAAATCTGGCACCAAAAAACAAAAACAAAAACGCCAGGCACAGTGGCTCATGCCTGTAATCCCAGCACTTTGGGAGGCCAAGGTGGGCAGATCATTTGAGGTCAGGAGTTTGAGAACAGCCTGGCCAACATGGCAAAACCCTGACTCTACTAAAAATACAAAAATTAGGTGGGTGCGGTGGTGGGTGCCTGTAATCTCAGCTACATGGGAGGCTAAAGCAGGAGAATCTCTTGAACCGGGGAGGCGGAGGTTGCAGTGAGCCGACATTGTGCCACTGTAGACCAGCCTGGGCGACAGAGCAAGACTCCTTCTCAAGAAAAAAAAAAAAAAGCAAAACTTTACTTCTTTGATTATAGAAGTAAATACTTCTCCATTAAAAGTAACTTACGCTGTTGTAGAAAATTTGGAGGTATAAGTACACTTAGAAGTTTGAAGAAGAGGACTATTATCACCTAAAATCTCTCTTCTCCCCAAGAGAACCACTGCTACCATTTTCGTGTATTCCTTTCCAGGCCTTTCTGTGTAGACATATAAATATAAACTGCATTTTTAAAATAAAATTGAGTCACATGATACAAGTATTTTATTACTCTGCTTTGTTCTCTTAACATTTTATGATAAATATTTTATTGCCATTAAGAATGCTTCCAAAGCACAATATTTATAGCTGAACAATATTTTTTGGACATTTAGGCTGTTTATAATTTTTCACTCTGATATATGGTACTGGGATGAACATCCCTAAACATAAGTCTTTGATCACATTTCTGATTACTGCATTTAGAAGATACTTAAAAGTGGAATTACTGGGACAAATGATATAAATATTTTAATGAAAATTCGTATTGCCAAATTTCTAGAAATGGACCAATTTACGGTTTTATCTGCAATATGTCAGTGCAGACGCATTGCGAAAACAAGTCAGATCCCAGCACTTCGGGAGGCCGATGTGGGCGAATCACAAGGTCATGAGATAGAGACCATCCTGGCCAACATGGTGAAACCCCATCTCTACTAAAATACAAAAGATTAGCTGGGTATGGTGGTGCATGCCTGTAGTCCCAGCTACTCAGGAGGCTGAGGCAGGAGAATCACTTCAACCTGGGAGGTGGAGGTTGCAGTTAGTCAAAATCGTGGCACTGCGCTCCAGCCTGGCAACAGAGCAAGATTCCATCTCAAAAAAAAAAAAAAAAAAAAAAAAAAAAAAAAAATCAGTATTTTTAAATGCTTTTCAGAGCAGAGGGAGGAAATGGTATCTCTGTCTTTTGACTCCTGTTTCTTTGATTAATGGTTCTATTGACCAATTCTTGCTTTGTTGACCATTTGGATTTCTTCTTTTAAGAATTGCTTGTTCATTTTCTTTGGTAAATTTTAAGTTGGGATATCAGTATTTTTTATTGACTTGATATAGTTAGGAGCTGCTTATTTATTGTACTCATTGCAAATATTGTTTTCATTTTACCTTTTACAATTTCTAAATTTTTTTTATTTTTAATAGCCAGTCAAATGTGGCAGTGGGAGTTATTTTACTTTCAACTTTTATTATACGAGGATGTTGTAAGTATAGATGGTTTGGGGGCTTTTCTTGGTTTTACATGGTTAGATCTAACAAGAGCTCCCTTTGTGACTCCTCCCTGAATCTCATGCTTATAAAGCTCTCCCCATCCCAAGATCAGTTATACGTGTTCCTATTTTCTTCTAGATAGTTAAGAAAAGATATAAAATCACAACACATTAGAGTCAGAAGAGTTGGCAAAGTCCTTTTCAGAGATGATGAAACTCAGGCTTAAGGGTAAAGTAACTCAAAAGCCAGATCACGCAGCCTGTAAATGGCAAACCAAGATTTTCTTTTTGATTGAAGTCTAATTAGCACACAATAAGATGCACACCATCTCAAGTCATCAATTTGTTGGGTTTTGATAATTGCAGACACTCTTGTAATCACCTCCCAAATCAAGATACAGAATGTTTCCACCACCATCAGCAACCACTATCACTATATATCTTTCACTATAGGGTATATTCACCTAGATTTGGATTTTATAAAAACAGAATCATGAAGTATTTTTTAGTGAATGTCTTCATTCACTTAGCATAACATATTTGAGATGCAACCATGCCATGCTGTTGTGCCTCTAAGTAGCTCATTCGTTTTTTATTCCTGCATAGGGTTTGTATGAATATTCTACACTATGAATGTACTTCAAATACGAATATAGCATAATATGCTTATCCATCCTCCTGTTTAGGAACACTTGGGTTGCTTCCAATTTGGGGCTATTATGAAAAAGGCTGATATGAATACCCTTGCAGAAGTATTTATTTGGACATGTGATTTCATTTCACTTGGTAGTGAAATTGCTGGGGCACTGAATGCGTGCGTGTTTAACTTTATAACAAAGTAGGGCTAAGGTTTGCTATCTGATCCTAGAGACCATGCCCTAAGCCACCGGACACACTGTCCCTCACAGACTCAAGCACTGGGAGACCAAGTTTAAATCCCAGCTGTTCCCTTTCCTTGCTGTGAAAACTTGTGCAAGGTCCTTAACCTCTCAGTGCCTGGTTTGTTCTTCGGCACACCGCACCCTCCCCCGCCACCCCTCGGAGGTTGTTGTGAAAATTAAAAGAGTCCATCCAAATAAAGCCCTCAGAATGAGATCTTGCACACTGTTGGTTTATTATTATCATGTAAGAATGTCTCTATATTTAGTTTGTCGGATACTGGACTCAGAGAATGGTTCTCTTGAAAGTAGCCAGGAAAGGCCTCCCTGTGATGGTGGAGCCACCCTGTAAGACTGCTTACGGCAGAATGCTGTCCCTTCCCACAGAGCCAGCTGGGCTTGCCACCACCGTCCCGGTGCTCCGATGTGCTGCCTCAAGTGCACCTGCCCCTCTGCAGTGCGCATTCTCCAGGTCTTGTACTTGTCCTTGTGGGATTCAGCACACATAGCTCTCCTGATCAGAAGGTGGCCCCAGCCAGTCCCTGAGGACTCACTGGGATTCAGCACACACAGCTCTCCGGATCAGAAGGTGGCCCCAGCCAGTCCCTGAGGACTCACTGGGATTCAGCACACACAGCTCTCCTGATCAGAAGGTGGCCCCAGCCAGTCCCCGAGGACTCACTGCTTTTTTTTTTTTTTTTTTTTTTTTTTTTGAGATGGAGTCTCGCTCTGTTGCCCAGGCTGGAGTGCAGTGATGCGATCTCAGCTCACTGCAACCTCTGCCTCCCAGGTTCTTGCAATTCTCCTGCCTCAGCCTCCCTAGTAGCTGGGACTACAGGCACACGCCACCACGCCCGGCTAATTTTTTGCATTTTAGTAGAGACGGGGTTTCACTGTGTTGCCCAGGCTGGTTCTCACTGCTTTTAAATACTCCTTAACGTCTGAGCAGGATCCCACACCTGGCTCTACCTCTCCTCCTTGGGCACCAACCAAATTGCACAAGACTCCATTGGCTGTGGCTAATCCCTGAAATCCCAGCCTGCAGTCCATCTGGAGGCAGGTCCTCAGAGGGAACACATTTGCACCCTGGTGTAGTGCTGCTGGCACTGAATGACGGAGCACCTTTCCCATCCTGAGTGCAGTTGTCCCTTTAGTTCCAGAACCCCACGATTACCCAAATCCATGTATGCTCAAGTCTCAACTTTCAGATATGGGTGGCCTATAGCCTATGCAGATCCTCCTGTAGACTGTAAAAATACAAAGCTGACACATCATTTCATGTGCATGAAATCAACGTAGTCCTCAGCACACAACAAAAATTCAACTTTTGCTTTTTGCAGCTGTGAAATGTTCCTTCCCAAATATTTTCAGCCCTCAGCTGGTTGAATCCATGGATGTAGAAGCCATGAATATGGAGGGTTGATGGTACTTCCTAATTCCTTCTAGAACAACAACTACTCTGCCCTTCCTCCATGCCAGTCTTTCCCACTGGATGAGAAGCTTTGTAAGGGCAGAGTCTAAGGTAATTTTGTGCATGGAGCCGAGGCACATCATTAGTCAGGCATCCAGTAAGCACTGTTGATGGATTAGGCAAAAATGCATGTATGTATAAGTATTCAACACCTATCCTCTCCTCTGACCCTTGGAGGAGATTTCTGCCTTCTCTCATAGTTCAACTTCTGGGCTTTATGGTAAAGATAAGAAAAGAGTTGAAAAGAAGAACAGAGCCCAGAGAGGCTTTTTTGATTTCTTTGGAAAATAGAAGCAAACTATTAATCCACCAACAGAAGTACTTATAAATAAAGGATGACTGTACATATAATAGCGCATATAGTGAAAATGCAAAGTCTGACTCGCACTTATCCATGGACTCTATTCGTGTGCCTATCAACATGCATAAATCACACAAAGCTCAGTTTTTAAAATTTGAAGAGTGATACATACATACATATATATGTGATACCATTTAAATAATTTGAAAAATGCAAAATGTTTCTATTATTGCTATGATACTTCGTTATGAATACACACTATGTAGAAGTAGTACACAAACATGCATATAAAATAGTGTGAGAGTGATAAACATCAAATTCAGGAGGAAGGTTATCTAATTTGGGACCAAATTATGTAGATAAATTATTGGTGAAGAGTAACTGAAAGTTTTGGAGCCACAACTAACTTGATCAGAGTTGCAGTTTAGGATGGTAAATCTTACCAGAGAAATGGAAGAAACATTGACTCGTTCAATATTTATCAAGAGTCCATTATCAGCCAGGTGCAGTGGCTCACACTTGTAATCCCAGTGCTTTGGGAGGCTAACACAGGAAGATCAGTTGAACCCAGGAGATTGAGACCAGCCTGGGCAACATGGTGAGACTCCATTTCTACAAAAAATACAAAAATTAGCCAGGCATGCTAGCCTGCACCTGTGGTCCTAGCTACTCAGGAAGCCGAGGCAGGAGGATTGCTTGAGCCCAAGAGTTCAAGGCTGCAGTGAGCAGTGATCACGCCACTGCACACTGCACTCCAGCCTGGGTGACAGAGTGACACACTATCTAAAAAAAAAACCAGAAAAATCCATGACGTGTGAAACACTGTTATAGGCACTTGTGAACTGATAGAAACCCTGCCCTCGACTGCCTTCTTGCTGCTTTCTAGCCCTAAGGCAAAAGAGCTTGTTTCACAGCAGTCCAGCTGCAGCTAGTGAGAGCCTGGAGCCGCAGGATTGGAAATGCAGAGGATGGATCGCCCAGGTAGAAGCCACAGCCTTTCCAAATGTGCAAGGCACTGCATCAGGTATGAAAATGGGGTTTGGCATGTTGGTGGCCTGAAGGATGGGTGTCCCTGGGTGAAACCAGGAACACGGAAGTGAGAAAGAATGTGCGCTTGTTGTGTGCCCAGCCCTGCAGCAGGGCCCAAGTTCTCCCAAGACGGATGTCATGTTCCTTGCCCGCAAGCAGCTCAAATTAGTTCTGACAACCATCCGTTCAGTAGTTCATTCAGCAAATGCTTTCTGAATAAGTGTGCGGAAATCTGTACTGGGTAACTGTCATCCTAGCAACCTAGCAACAATGTAATCTACAGCTCCACAGCAGAATGTGGCTGTGGTTTGGGGGGTCCGGTGCAAAGGTGAGAGGCACTCTGATTCCAGGCAGGAAGGAGAGCAGGAGAGTTATGATGTGCACTTGTCTCTCGCCCATTCAAGTACCTGCTCCTCTCCTCCTTAAACACTGTTCATTCCCAGTCCTGGTCCCTCAGGGGCTCAGCCTCTGGCCCCACAGGCCACAGCCATAACTCTCCAAACTCAAAACATCCACTCAGGGAAGATAAATCTCTGCTTCTGGAAAGACTCTCTCTGGGAAAGAGCGTTAGAAAGGCCACCTGAGGCAGCCAACCGCTCCTGTGGCCTGAATGTCAGTCTGGCGAAGCAGAAAGCGTCTGTCAGTGAGTCAGAGACCCAGGTTTCAGTGTCAGCTCTACACTAAAAGCTGGGTGACCTTGTGCAACCGCTTCATGTCTCTGGGCCTTCGCTTCTTCGTTGGTATGAAGACTCACTTCGATCTCTTAGGGCCACCCCTACTATAACCACCATGTTTCGTTTTTGAGGGCTGCTATAACAAAGTACCACGAGCCAGGTTGCTTAGGGCAGGGAATACGTTTCGTGCAATCGTGCTGGAGGTGAATGAGAGCAAGATGACAGTAAGGCTGATGCTTTCTGAGGACCGTGTGGGGGATCTGTTTCGTGTCTCTTTCCTGGCTTCTCCAGGTTTGCTGCATACTTTGTTTCTTGGCTTAGGGAAACATCACTCGGATTTCTGTCCTGATGTTCACATCATGTTCTCCCTTTATGTGTGTGTGCGTCGTATGTGTGTGGAAGATGGGGGGTAGTGTCTCCAACTTTTTTTGCTTTTTTTTTCTTTTGAGACAGACTTGCTCTGTCACCTATCCTAGAGTGCAATAGCATGATCTTGGCTCACTGCAACCTCTGCCTCCCAGGTTAAGTAATTCTCCCCTCCACCTCCCAAGGAGCTGGAACCACAGGTGTGCTCCACCACAACCAGCTAATTTTTGCATTTTAGTAGAGACAGGGTTTCAGTATGTTGCCCAGGCCAGTCCCCAACTCCTGGCCTCAAGTGATTCCCCTGCCTTGACCTCCCAAAGTTCTGGGATTACAGGAGTGAGCCACCACACCCAGCCTGGTGTTCTTCTTATAGGACATCAGTTATATTGGACTCGGGCCCACCCTACCTACTCCAGTACGACCTAATCCTAACTCATTATACCTACACCTATTTCCAAATAAGGTCATATTCTGAGGTATAGTGGGTTAGGAGTTCAACACGGATTTTGTAGGGGGACACAATTTAACCCATAATAACCATCCTGACCTTCTAATTTCTCCTCCCAGGGACCTGTAGGGTGACTATAACATTTATTGTTCAAACAGGGGATTTTGAGAATGAAAAGGGGAAATACTAACAATTGTGGCAAACAGGTATCACTGGGGACTGGCCCAGGTGAGTGGGGATACAGGTCCCCTGAAGGCCTGGAGAATACACCGGGACTCCTTTCTCTCTCCCATCCTGCTGAAAGCACGAGGAGATTTTTCTCCAGTATTTACTGTGAGAACCTGGTTGATATCTTGAAGACAAAACTCACTTAAGTGTTGGGGGCCCCCTAACACAGAGTCTCCCTAGAGCTTTTAATTTGCAGACTTGTCCAAGCTTAGACTCTGGGACCTTGTCAAATACAGTTCCGGTTTTCCCAGGCAGCACTGGTTCCTGCAGAGGTTGCTGCTCTAATGTACTGTGACGCTCTGTATTTGCTTGTCTGTCTCTTTAATTTAGGGGCAGTAGTTTCCCCGATGACCTCATTTCTCTCATACATCTAAGAAAAGCTGTTGAGTTTTCAGTTTGTTCAGCTCTTATTGTTAGGACAGAGTGGCAACTTCCAAGTTCCTTATATGAAGAACAGAAAGCTAGGAGTTGCATTTTTCATTTCAGGTATTATATTTTTCCACTCTAGAATTTCCGTTTGGTTCTTTTTATACTTTCCATTTCTCTCTCCATTATCTTTGCATTTTTCACTAGATTTTTTAGCACGTTTATAATGGATGTTTTTTAAATAAATGTTTATTTAGAACAATTTTAGATTTGTAGGGAAGCTGTAAAGGTAGTATAAACTTACTGTACACCCTTCCCCTAGATTCCTTTCATGTTAACATCTTGCATAACTGTGATATGTCTGTTAAAAGTATGTGTTGTGGCCGAGCATGGTGGCTCACACCTGTAATCCCAGCACTTTGGGAGGCCGAAGCAGGTAGATCACTTGAAGTCAGGAGTTTGAAATCAGCCCGGCCAACATGATGAAACCCTGTCTCTATTAAAAATACAAAAATTAGCCTGGCGTGGTGGCACACATCTGCAGTCCCAGCTACTTGGGAGGCTGAGGTGGAAGAATCTCTTGAACCTGAGAGGTAGAGGTTGCAGTGACTCGCCACTGCACTCTAGCCTGGGTGATAGAGTGAGACCCTGTCTTTGAAAAAAAAAAAAAATAAAGTATGTGTTGTGAGTTAAAGTGAATTTACCCCCAAAAAGTTATATTGAAGTCCTAACCCCTGGTACCTGTGAATGGGACCTTATTTGCAAATAGGGTTTTTGCAGATGTAGTTAGTTAGCTTAAGATGAGGTCATACTAGAGTGGACCTCCAGTACGACTGGAACCCTTGTAAGCAGAGAGACACAAGGAGAAGGCCGTGTTGTGAAGGAGGTGGAGACTGGAGTGATGCATCTGCAAGCCAGGGAATCGCAGGGTTTGCCAGTGACCCCCAGAAGGCAGAGGAGGCGGGGATGGTTTCTCCCTAAGGCCCGAGAGAAAACGCACCTCCCCACAACGTCTTCCCATAACTCCGGGCTCCAGAACTGTGAGAAATACACTTCTGTTATTTTAAGCCACCCGGTTTGTGATACTTTGTTACACAGTCCTAGAAAACTAATACGAGGAAGATATTAGCATTTGTACATTACTATACACCAAACTCCAGACTTTACTCAGCTTTTACTACTTTTCCCTGTAATGTCCTTTTTCTGTTCCGAAATCCAATCCAGGAGACTGCATTGCTTTCAGACACCGCATTTCTCCTGTCTCCTCTGGACTGCGATACTTTCTAAACTTTGTTTTCCATGATCTTAAAAGCACTGGTCAGCATTTTGTACGTGTTTCTCAATTAAAGTTTCTTTGATATTTTTCCTCATATTAGGCTAGAGATGTATGCGGTTGGGTTTTTTTGTTTGTTTTGTTTTGTTTTTTAAATACCAAAGAGGTGAAGTGCCCTGTCAAGACATCGTAGAGGGGATAAATGATATTAACCTGTTATATCAGGACGTCAATATATCTTGATCTATTGGTGAAGATCGTATCTGTCAGGTCTCTGGCTGTGAAGTTACCGTGTTTCCCCTTCCATCCTCTATTCTTTGCAAGTGAGTCACTAAGTCCGGCCACACTCTAAGGGAATGAAAATAGGGAAAATTAAACTACTTTTCTGCTCATTCCACATGTCTGTCATTTCTGGGTTTGTTTCTTTTGAGTCATTTTTCCTCTCCTGGCTATGGGTCACATTTTCCTGCTTCTTTGCAAACCTAGTAATTTTGTGAATGTTCATTCTTGAGTGGTAGATTTTGTTGCATTTCTTTCAAGAGTGTTGGACTTTATTCTGGCCTTCAGGTAAGTTATTCAGATATTAGTTGAATAGTTTGGGCTTAACAAAAAAAGGAAACCTTTTTATCAGGCAGGGGGTCTAGAGGAGTGTGACTCTAGATTACTTAAGTACGCTGCCAAGGTGTGTACCTTCTGTGGCCCTTCTAGTATTAAACTCGGTTTCTCCAAGTTACCTGGTGGAACTGAATGAGTCCCAGTCCTGTGTAAGCTCTGGGGATTCTTGGCCAGTAGCCTCTCAGCAATTGTTCTTTCCCTAGTGCTTGTTCTTTGCCCAATCTCAAGGATGCCATCCCACTCAGCCCCCGACTCAGGAGGACCCTTCTGCACGTTTCTGGAGTCACTTTCTGAGTAGTTTATTCACATCTATTCTCTGTCTCAAAAGGCCCAGCTTCTCAGCCTCTGGAACTCCAAATTTCTGCCTCAATAGGACCACTGGGTTCTGTTGGGGTTCACTCTCCCTGCACCTGGTTCAGAAATCCCCAGCAAGCAGAGAGCCAGAAAACTGTAGAGCTTGCTCACTTCATTTTCCTTCTTCCAGCAATCACAGTCTCGGCTACCCACTACCCAGTGTCTGGCAATCGTCATTGCACATGTCTTTCTTGTCCAGTTTTTCAGCTGTGCATGACAGGGACACAACTAATTGCAGATGCTGTTACCACTCATGACAGTAGTGCTTCTAAGTTTTCTTTCCTTATCTTTTTCTTTAGACAGAATTTCACTCTTGTTGCCCAGGCTGGAGTGCAGTGGTGCAACCTTGGCTCACTGCAACTTCTGCCTCCCGAGTTCAAGCAATTCTCCTGCCTCAGCCTCCAGAGTAGCTGAAGTTTCCATAGTTCTTCTCTGCCTTTCATTCCCCGAGAGGGGTAACAGCTTGCTACAGTTCCTGCCTCATAATACCCTAGGAGTCGGTTGAGCCTTTTCTGACCACTGCTGACAGTGATTTAACTGTGATTACCCTCTCTCCATGGGAGTAATGTGTGTTTCCATCCCCCAACAGGGCCACCCACCTTCTTTCAGTGGAAAAGCGGGAGATGGAGGGGAGGGCTGGTGGCTTGGTGACGGTGATATGGATGGTCACATTTTTCTGCCTAAAGCAAAGGGAGCCTATAACTAGAGGGGAGGCTCAGGAACAGTTCCTGGGGAAGCCCATACAGTGTTCCCTGGAGTTGAGAGACACAGGTCAGGTGTCCGACCCTCATAGTAGAGCCAGGCGGCCAGCGCATGGGTAGTCATGCGGAAGGGCCAGCAATGAGAGGGTTGTCCTGGAGCGCCTCTCAGGGACTGGCAGGGCCATGGAGCCAGGTGCTTCCTCTGGGCAGAGCCAGTAGCTGGGCTGAAGCCACCTAAAGACCATGCTAGCCAGGCATGCTGTCTCATGCCTGCAATCCCAGCACTTTGGGAGGCCAGGTCAGGAGGATCAATTGAGGTCAGGAGTTTGAGGACAGCCTGGGCCATAGAGCCAGACCCCATCTCTACAAAATATAAAAATAAGTTACCTGGGCCTAATGGTGCCCCACCGTGGTCCCAGCTACTCAGGAGGCTGAGGCAAAAGGATCACTTGAACCAGAGAGATCAAGGCTGCAGTGAGCCATGATCTCACCACTGCACTCCAGCCTGGGTGACAGAGTGAGACCCTGTCTCAAAAATAAACTAAATAAAATAAAATAAAAAATAAAGGCCATGTTCACAAGAGTACCCTCCAGAACCAGATGGCCCCAGCAGACAGGACAGGCTGGGCCTCCAGGAGCAGGAACTGAGGGAACCGTGTTGCACTGAAGATGAGAGGTCCCCAAGAGGAGGGGAGAGAGTGTCCAATAATTCCTAAAAGTCCCCAGAAAGCCTCGCCTTGGGCACCAACCAGCCCAGTTAGAAGGCACCTACTCGGTTCCTACCGCCGGACAGGGATGACCACTTCACCCCTGTATAGCTCCCTACCTCCCTCTCGCCAACCTCCCACCAAGCAAGAGGGCCCGGGGGGGGCGGGGCGGGGGGGGCGTTGAACTAAGTCTGGCCTGAAGCTGCCTCTTTGACTATTTTAAGTTTGGCCTAAACTTCTTTCCGTGCATAGTGAGCTATAAGCTACCTGCAGGCTGAGAAGACTGCAGCCTACTCTTGTGCCAATCGCCAAGTTTCCAGAAATTGAAGGCGGCCAACTGTTCAAACCCTGGTGCCATCAGGCAAGCGCCCAGCTGCAAGCACCCTGCTGCTTCTGCACCTCACTTCCAGGATCCGGTGCTCACTTTCCGTTTTTATCCATAAACCCTCTTCCAGCAGGTGGCTGTGCTGGAGCCTCTCAGAGCCCTCTGTTCGGCTTCCGAGTCTGCCCAGTGTGTGAATCGTTCTTTGTTCGATTAAATTCTGTTAAATTTAATATTTCTTTTACATTTAATGTTGTTTAAGGTTTTTCTTTTATCATGGAGAAGGAAGACACGCGGAGAGGGAAAACACACACCCCTTTCTCTACTGTAGGTTGAGGAGGCTGTGGGGCAGGGGGAGACGAAAGTTTAACTTCAATAAGAACTTTAGGCCAGGCATGGTGGCTCACACCTGGAAATCCCAGCACTTTGGGAGGCCAAAGCGGGCAGATCACTTGAGGCCAGGAGTTCAAGACCAGCCGTGGCCAACATGGTGAAATCCTGTCTCTACTAAAAATACAAAAACAAGCCGGGCATGGTGATCCATGCCTGTGTTCCTAGCTACTCAGGAGGCTGAGGCAGGAGCACCACTTGAACCCGGGAGGAGGAGATTGCAGTGAGCCCAGATCGCACCACTGTACCCCAGGCTGGGCAACAGAGTGAGACTCCGTCTCAAACAAACAAACAAAAAAACAAAATGAACACCTTTAAAAACTCCCTAAGATTATTCTGTATTATTCGGTACAGGAAGATGAGAGGGTGTCTTAGTAGCTGCAAGGGACCAGAAAGCAATAAAATCTAAAGGAGGCCCCCAGGACAGGGATCCAATGGAGCAGGTGGGTAAGGCAATCAGGTGGAAATCAGAAAACAATTTCATCATTTTAGCCCCAGCCTAGCTCCTTCAGGAAACCAGCTACAAATATTAGATGCATGAAAACAGTGCATAAGAAAAGATATAGGAGCCCAGAGTCCCGGAAGAAGAGCAGGCTATTGCTCAATCTTCCCTCAGTGCCCCGAAACCCCACAACTTCCCCTAGGCTGCCCCGAGTCTCCCCACCACGAGGCTTCCCCTGCAAGATGCCCAGAGTCCCCCCACCCCATGGCTTCCCCTGCAGGCTGCCCTGAGGCCCCCCCACCCCATGGCTTCCCCTGAAGGCTGCCCTGAGACCCCCCCACCCCATGGTTCTCCTGCAGGCCACCCTGAGCCCCCTCACCCCATGGCTTCCCCTGCAGGCTGCCCTGAGTCCTCCCACTCCACCCCATGGCTTTCCCTGCACTTCCCACTGAATCCCCCACCCCATGGCTTTCCCTGCAGGCTGCCCTGAGACCCCACAATACACCCTGTGTCTTTCCCTGCAGGCTGCCCTGAGTCACTCCACCCCATGGCCTTTCCTACAGGCTCTCCTGAGTCCCTCCACCCCATGGCTTCCCCTGCAGGCGGCCCTGAGTTTCCCCACCACATGGCTTCCCCTGCAGATTGCCCTGAGCCCCCCACTTCATGGATTCCCCTGCAGGCTGTCCCGAGTCCTCCCATCCCATGGCTTCCCTGCAGGCTGTCCTGAGTCACCCCACTCCACCCCTTGGCTTCCCCTGCAGGCCATTCTGAGTCCCCCCACCCCACCTTGTGGTTTCCCTTGCAGGCTTCCCTGAGTCCCCCCACCCTATGGCTTCCCCTGCAGGCCATTCTGAGTTCCCTACCTGACCACATGGCTTTTCCTGCAGGCTGTTCTGTCTTTCCTGAGTCCCCCACCTTGTGGCCTTGCCTGCAGGCTGGTGGCAGTCCTCAGCTCCAGATTTTCCCCATGACCTGAGGGTACTCTCAAGATGGAGCCAGAACCACCAGCCCTAGCTTCCACACACACCTGAAGACCTGTGGTCCCTGCCTGACCATGTGGGACCCCAGTACAGGTATGATAGGCCACCTGCACTCCAGCTGGAAAGAGGAAATAGACCAGGCAGCAGTCAGCAGCCCTCAGCAAACCATGTGGCGCTGGAGCACATGTCACCCTGAGAAAATGGAGCCTCTTCCAGGAAGAACATCTTCTTAAACCACCTGTCAGGAGAGATCAGTTGTGGTTTTTTCTGTCCAATCTGTCACAGATCTATATTTTGTAAAATGCAATACAAATGAGTTATTAGGAAAAACTGAATAAAAACAAAGCACACAAAATACAAGCTGAAAATTTATTAGATTATACAGACATAAAATTACTCCATCAAATTGCAATTTCTGCACTTATTTCTTCCTGAACCAGCCACAACCAGTCCACAGACCACGCTGTGAGCAGCCCCAGCCAGCCAGGGACAGTTCATGGCAGCCAGCCCTGGCCATTGCACTGCCCAGGCAGCCGGTCATTCGAACTTGCAGGCCATTTGGCGGGCCTAGGCCATGCCTACGTGTCTCCCTGCTGGCCTCTCCAGCCTCCTTAAAGCCACTTCTGATTAGGTCAGTCGCCCTGGCGTTGGCCTTCAGCGGATGCCCAGCATGGATCCACGCCCTCCTCCTCCGCTTGCTGGGCCCTTGTCCTGACCTTCCCGACCGCTCTCAGGCTCCGCTTCCCTGCCCCAGCTTGCGAGTCCTCCCAATACCATCACTCTGAGGTTCAGGGGAGTTCGTCCACGCTTATTTCTCGTTTCACTTCCTACGCAGCGCTGGGGTTCTTGTGCCGTACCTTCCCTGTGATATTGTAAAATCCTTGGGGGCATGATTCATTTCTGACTTGTCTTTGCAACCTTCATAAGCGCTGGTACAGTGGCTACCTCCAAACCACTGACTTTTATCAGTGATTGAAAACAATAAGGCCAGGCGCAATGGCTCACGCCTGTAATCTTAATACTTTGGGAGCCCAAGGCAGGTGGATCACTTGAGGTCAGGAGTTTGAGACCAGTCTGGCCAACATGGTAAAACCTATGTCCACCAAAAAATACAAAAATTGGCCTGGTGTGGCGGTACCACCTGTAGCCCCAGCTACTCGGGAGGCTGAGGCAGGAGAATCACTTGAACCCAGGAGGCAGAGGTTGCAGTGAGCCAAGATCGCACCACTGTACTCCAGCCTGGGTGATAGAGGGAGACCCTGTCTTAAAAAAACAAAAAAAAGAGGAAGGAAGGAAGGAGGGAAGGAAGGAAGGAAGGGAGGAAGGAGGGAAGGTGGGAAGGAGAAAAGGAAGGAAGGAGGGAAGGAAAGAAGGAAGGAAGGAGGGAAGGAAAGAAGGAAAGAAGGAGGGAAGGAAGGAAGGAAGGAAGGAGGGAAGGAAGGAAAGAAGGAAGGAAAGAGAGAGGGAAAGAAGGAAGAAGGAAAGGAGGGAAGGAAGGAAGAATGGAAGGAAGAAAGGAGGGAGGGAAGGAAGGAAGGAAGAAGGGAAGGAGGGAAGGAAGGAAGAAAGGAAGAATGAAAGGAAGGAAGGAAGAATGAAAGGAAGGAAGGAATAAGGAAGGAAGGAAGGAGTGAGGGAAGGAAGGAAAAAGGAAAGGAGGGAAGGAAAGAAGAAAGAATGGAAGGAAGGAAAGAAGGAAGGAGGGAAAGAAGGAAGGAGAAAGGGAAGGAAGGAAGGAAGAAGGAAGGAAGAAAAGAAGGAAGGAAGGAGGGAGGGAAAGAAGGGAGGAAGGCTGGAAGGCAGGGAGGAAGGAGGAAAGAAGGAAGGAACAGAGGAAGGAGGGAAGGAAAGAAGGAGGGGAGGAAGGAGGGAGGGAAAGAAGAAGTGAAGGAGGGAAGGAAAGGAGGAAGGAAGGAAGGAGGGAGGGAGGGAAGGAAGGAAGAAGGGAAGGAGGGAAGGAAGGAGGGAAGGAAGGAAGGAAGAAAGGAAAGAAGGAAGGAAGGGAGGAAGGGAGGGAGGGAGGAAGGACCGTCCTCCTGAGTCTGGGTGGAGCCATGCGGGCGGAGAGAAATGGCTGTTTGTTCTTCTTACCTCAATTGCCAGGAAGGTCCAGGCCCTGAAGGCCCCCAGCCCAGGAAGTTCCCTCAGCACTGAGGAAAAGGGTCGGTTGCTAAGTGGACACTTTGACGGGCTCTGCGCCTTCTGAGCCCTTCAGAAAACGAGGACACCAGCTGTCCCCTGTCTCAGTCGAGCAGGACGTGTCCTTTCATCCCTCCTGGGCCCCTTACTCCCTAGCAGGGTGTCAGAGCCCACTGCCAGTTGTCCCAAGATGGGGAAGCGGCCCGACAGATGGAAGACAGCTCAGTGCTGTGTGAAGGGAAACGGCTTTTGTTTCGGCCCCGTGGGCGCGGCTGGCACGAGGCTCGGTGACAGGAGGATGAGCGGTGGAAGGAGTGCACCGCAAGGCTGGGGCACAGTCGTGCTGTGTTTTCACTCCTGCATGTGAGAATGCCTTGGACCGATGGCAGCGAGCAGGCCCAATGTGCCACATTTCACACCTACAGGCACCCGTCCCGTCCCACCACAGAGAGGTGGCTCTTCCTGCAATCCAGCCATGCTGCGCCTGCGGTGAATCATGTGGCTCCCCCCAAGCCAAAGTCCGTCTGAACAAGGCGACAGAGGAATGCGGGAAGACGGGTGGCCTCGTCTGGCTCTGCCTTGGAGAGGGAGGCTGCCTGGCCCCCCACAGCCGGACCGGCTTCCCTGCGTGCCTCGAAGCCTGCGAGTGGGTCCCCCGCGTGAACTCCTGCTGCGACACCCCTCAGAGCAGGAGTCCTGTGCAAGGACAGTATCTTTAGCTTTGAAGCGGAGTCAAGAAAGAGAGAAAGCAAGAAAAACAGAAAGACTGAGGACAGGGGGCTGGAAGGGGCCAGGGGGAAGACATGAAGGAAGAGGAGTTTAAGAAATAAAAAAGAATGGACGCAGCAACCCAGCATGGCCCATGTATACCTAGGTAACACACCTGCACGTTCTGCACATGTATCCCAGAACTTTAAGCAAAATCTAAAAAACGAGAGAGTGTGTGAGGGGACCCCCCTTTACAAAACCATCAGGAAGAAAACGGGACAAGGAGAATGGACCAGAGAGAAACGACGGGGAAGAAAGTAACGACATTTTTAAAGCGGGAAGAAGAGATGGCAAATAAGAAACGATGTTGGCAGGAACGGCTTTGAGAGCCTCACTGATTGATGGAAAATATTTCTTAGGTAGATTTCCCTTCCAGGAGGGAACCCTCGGTCCAAGCTCCCTCCTCTCATGCTGGCCAGGAACAGGGCTGCAGGTGAAGCTGTGGGTTCTTCGGAGAAGCTCAGCACTCCTTTCTCTTCCTTCTAGGCAGCCGAAGTCCTGGGGTCCCCAAGAAAGCGGGTTCCGAGTTCCACTCTATCCCACAGGGAGGCTGCAACGCGGTGTCATCTCTTGGAGGAAGTCGGCTGAGCTGGCTGGAAAGTGTGTGTGTGTGTGTGTGTGTGTGTGTGTACGTGCCACACTCGCAGCCTGTCTGCAGCAGTGGGGAAATCGGAGGTCTGATCACTTTTGACTCTGGTGTAGCTGTTTTCCTCTTGTAATCCTTAGTGTGGTGGGCAGAAGGGGGTGGGAAACACACTCCGTGAAGTTCGTTTTTCCATTCAGAGGTCACTAAACTGCATAACTCAGAAATAAGGTTGTGCTGCCCACATAGCCTTCAGCTTACATATTCCTGGACTTTGGACAGCACCTTTTGTCCCAGAAAGGAGAGAAACAAAAATATTTTCAATTACTTTTTATTTTTTATTGTGATAAAATACACATACCATAATATTTACCATCGTAATCCCTTCAAGTGTACAGTTTTGTGGCATTAAGTACATTCATATTATTGTGGCACCATCACCACCATCTCTCCACAGAACTCTCGCGAAACTGACACTCTGCCATTAAACAGTAACTCCTCATTTCTCCTTCCCCCAGACCCTGGCAACCTTCAACCTGCTTTCTGTCTCTATGACTTTCACTCCTGCAGACACCTCATGTAGTGGAATTATATAGGATTTGTCTTTCTGAGACTGGCTCATTTCACTTAACATCATGTCCTAGAGGTGCTTCCATAATGTAGCATATCAGAAATTCCTTCATTCTTAGAAACAGCAAATACTATTCTGGAGTATGTATACGGCACATTTTGTTTCTCCATTGGTCCACCTTTTGGCTATTATGAATAATGCTGCTCTGAACATAGATGTACACATATCTCTTTTAGTCCCTGATTTGGATAATTTTAGGTATACACTCAGAAGTGGAATTGCTGGGTCTTACAGTAATTCTATTTTGAAGCTTTTGAGAAACTGCTATACTGTTTTCCACAGTAGCTGCAGCATTTTACATTCCCACCAACAGCACACAAGGGTTCCAATTTCTCCACATCCTTATCAACACTTGATATTTTCTGTTGTTTGAGAGACTGGGTCTCACTATGCTGCCCAGGCTGGTCTCAAATTTCTGGGCTTAAGTGAACATCCTCCCTCAGCCTCCTTAATAGCTAGGATGATAGGCACATGCCACCACACCCAGCTACTTTCTATTTTTGATAGTAGCCATTCTAATGGGCAGGAAGTCATATCCCATTGTGGTTTTGATTTACATTTCTCTACTGATGAGTAACATTGAACATCTTTTACTTATCAGCCATTTGTATATCTTCTTTAGAGAACTGTCTGTTGAGGTTCTTAGTGAATTTTTTAATCAGGCCATTTGGTTTTTGTCATTGTAGTAGAGTTGTAGGAGTTCTTTATATACTCTGGATATTAATCCCTTATAAAACATATGATTTCCAAATATTTTCTCCCATGCTGTGGGTTGCCTTTTCACTCTGTTGATTGTCTTTTGATGCAGAGAAGCAATATTTTAAGTCAACTGCAATACTGTGGCACTTCTCAAGATGCCATGAAATGTGAGAAGGAACAGGATAAAACCCTGCCCTGATGACTGCAAAGTGTGTGCAGCCCATCCGCCAGTATCTCAGCCTACCTCAGCAGAGCTCATTGACCAAGTTAGGACCAACCCTCCTCTTGCGTGACCCTCCCTATCAGAGTCTGTATGTAAAGTTCCCGGAAACCCTTTCTTTGCAGACCTATGCTAAATAGAAGGTTTTATGTTTTGCCTTTTTTATTGTTTTGTTGTCTAGGTTTTGTTTTGATGCTGGTGGTGTTTTGGTTTGTATCTCTGCCTTCTGACTGTGCTTTTTCAAGTCCTGCATCAAGGAATCTTGCAGCATTCACTTCACATAAAAGATTCAAATGAACCACTTACTCAAAAGAAAACATCCCAGGTTTGCTGGCCAGCTCAGCTCTCAGCTCTGCACCAGCAGGGATCATTCTGAAAAGTCAGTAAATGATCCCAAGGGGAGTGAGCCAGATACAGACATTTAACAGTTCTGCAAGATAAGGACTTGAAAGCATCTTACAAGTGAGCGCTCAGCATTCAAGGTCCTGCCTCTAAGTTTTATGAGCCTTAATTCTGTTCCAGTGTCAGCTGCTGGATTCTCTGCCAAAGAAATACTGGAAAACCAGCTTTTCTTCAATTTCGTTGGTATGTCAGCCGCTGATGGACATCGTCTGTGAAGCCAGACCAACCTTTACAACATCCATATCTACTGGAATGAGTGCATCATTTTCCTTTCATAATGGAAAAACAAAGCTAGTTTAATGGAAGACAACGTCAACCCAATAGTGCCAACAGGGGGTGGGGGAGAGGCTCCCAGGCAGGGACAGGAAAGGTCCTGGAGTGCTGCCCAACTCTCCCCACTTTAGAGTCACTTGCCTTTCCCCAGGGAGCCCCACCAGTCATGCTCTGCCACACTCTGAAGTCCAATTGATTCAATTCATTCCTCGTCTTTCTTAACCACCCTGTACAAGTTTCTTGAGTTTAAGGCATGTGCAAGGCACTGTACTGAGGGTAATGGCAGTGGGGAGGGAGACACAGAGCTGATATACACAGCCACTGTCCTCATGATGCTGACAGACAGGTGGAAGTGATGAAGAGACATTCAAGAAAAAGAGTGATCAATACAGTCCAGATGGGGTGGTTCACACCTGTAATCCTAGCACTTTGAGAGGTCAAGTCAGGCAGATCACCTGAGGTCAGGAGTTCAAGACCAGCCTGGCCAACATGACAAAACCCCCGCCTCTACTAAAAATACAAAATATTAGTTGGGTGTAGTGGTGGGCGACTGTAGTCCCAGCTACTCAGGAGACTGAGGCAGGAGAATCGCTTGAACCTGGGAGGCGAAGGTTGCAGTGAGCCAAGATCACGCCACTGCACTCTGGCCTGGCAACAAAGTGAGACTCCATCTCAAAAATAATAATAATAAATAAAAGAAAAGAAAAGATAATCAATACAAAGCAGGCTTGGTACCACAGTTTAACATTCCACTGGACACCAAGTATGGTACAGGCTTGTAGGAGAGGGGCCAGTGAGAAGGGGAAGTCCAGTGGCCTGGTGCTAGAGCCACGTTGCACACCCACACACCAACACAAACACAAGCACACATCCCAGTGCCAACACCCACACACGCTGACACTGATACGCACCTACACATATGCAGACACCTGAACATACACACACACTCACCCTAAAAAAGCGATGTGCTCTTCCCACACCAGTGCAGGGATACAGTTTTTTTTTTTTTACATTCCTCTTCTAAAAGAAATGATAAATGGGTTGGGCCTGGTGGCTCAAGGCAGGAAGATTGCTTGAGTTGGAGACCAGGCTGGGGAACATTGCAAGATGCCATCTCTACAAAAAATGCAAAAATTAGCTAGACATGGTGATGCACTCCTGTGGTCCCAGCTGCTTGGGAAGCTGAGATGGGAGGACTGCTTGAGTCCAGGGGTTTGAGGCTGCAGTGAGCTATGATCACACCACTGCACTCGAGCCCAGGGCAACAGAGCAAGACCCAGCTTCTTAAATAAATAAATAAAAACAAATGAATAGATACATAAATAAGAAATGGTAAGTGGGCAAAAGCCCAGCACCTCCTAAAGCAGTTTGGAGGCCCAAGAAGACACCACGGCTGAATTTATAACATGAATTTATAACCCCTTGCCCCGTTCCAGACAGGTTTCATGTGCACCCTATGAGAAGTACACCCCAAGCTCCTGGAGGGGTTTGTAAAGGAATAGATTAATGTTCATGGGAGGTAGTTGCTAGAATTTCAGGTGAAGAAGAGAAGCGTCAAGCTCAGGGTGTTTTTTTGCAGAATTCCAAGTCCTCTCTGCAGATGTACATTTATTCCTGTAAGTGGATGCTGGGCTTTCGTTTTATGTACCCTGGCTCAATTTCAGCACAGGTCAAGTTCAAATGCTTTGTGCAGCGTGGACAGTGATGAGCCTTGAGGAAATCCAGGTGGTTCAGATTAGGTCTGGAAGCACATGACTCGTGCAATAGAGAACCCGGTCAATTCCAAAGGTCTGGGTCCCTGTTCCTGCCTGCTGGGTCCAAGTTTCATTCCTGTTGGAATGTAACTTCCCAATCAAAGACAGAATCTTTGATTCCTTCTCTCTACCTACCCTCCCCACAAAAAGTCACCAAGAAAAAAAAAGGCTAGCTTGGATTTGAGGCTCCAGAGATTTGTTTGGACATCACCCACCCTTTGTAAATCAACATTTTAACGAGTTAAGTGCATATGAATCAGAAACACAAGGGTCACATTTCCTCTGAAATACTTGGGGGTGGGGGTGCAAAAAGCACTCCAAATTTAGTCTCGTCCAGCATCGGGAGTCCAGCCAGGCCCTTGTCAAGTCTCTCTCATCCCAGAGTTTGGCCCAACAGCCAGGACCAGCTCCCCTAGCCGTCCCCAGCTGGATCAGGACTGAGCAGAGTGGCGCTCACATGCCCTGCCAGCCACACCGCTAGGACAATCCATGCCAACCCCACAGAATGGGAGGCAAGAGATACTGAGAACAATGAAAGGGTCTGACATGGAACTTTCAGTAGGAAACAAGCAATTACATGAGAACAAACATTTCCAGCGCCACTTGCAACAACTGGAACACAACAGTGATTATAAAAATGAGAGCAACAAATTCAGACCCGGGCAGCCTGCACCTTAAAACAAATTGTCCTCCTGGGACAGAGTTGTGACCCTCTCCCTGGGCAACTGTGTGGCTGTGTGTGTGTGTGTGTGTGTATGTGTGTGTGTAACACATGATTTTGACTTGACTTAGAAGCCGGATCTCTTATCCCTGCAGTAGAAACCACTTCTGAGCAAACTGGTTTCCATCCACCAAGAAGGGAGGAAACAGAAAACTGGAGAGGATCTTCTCTGGCCCTGCTGGAGGTTCAGTCTCAGGATTGTGGGATAATGTACACAGCAGGGGAAAAGACCCGTCTTCTCCAAATCAGGGCAGAGGCAGTTTTCTAATAAAGAGGGCATAGGAAATAAATATTTTGCGGTGAGCCAAATGGACCAGGACACACCAGCTTTCCTTGTTTTCCTCATTCGATCCACAGCACAGTCAAGCCGGTTTCTAGAGTTTGAGAGGTAAATCATTTCCTTCCCTCGGCTGAGTGAAAATCAGTGCACGTCTCTGGGTCCTTGTGCACACCTCCTCAGTCTCCATTATAGGATGCCTTCCTCTTCCATCTCCAGCCTGTGTTTCTCATGCATAGCTGTCAGTTCTGGCACTGCAGGGAGGAGGCATCTGAAAATAAGGCGGCAGCCTGGGGATATCTGGAGAGGATGCAGGGAGTTTCTGCGGGCAGTGGTCGGCAACGGGGGAGCAGAGCTAGCAAGTCTTCACGCTGACATACGTTGCAATTTACAGGCTGGTGCTTATTTTTTTCTCTAGCTAACTGCTGCCTACCTCCTGCTCCTCCTCTTCTGTAGGGGCCCTTGGGGCCTCCTTCAAGCCTGGCCCAGCTCAGAGCCTGATTTGCACTGCTAGGAGTCATAGAGTAACCTGCCTAGCCTAGCAGCCAAATTTGGATTCCCATGGCCTCAGCCCTTGGGAGGGAGCACTGACCCCAGAGGAATCCAGCTAATTTTGTGGAACCCACCCTGGTTGTCCTTGGGCCACATTGTGAAATAGGCACTTGGGTTGTGGGTTGAGTTGTGGCATGTGATCTCTTTATCTCTTCAGATGACAGTCCTACTCATCTAATTGATGGGGCAGGATTACCCAGATCTGCATAAGCTCCCCAGAGAACTAGGCGGCAAAAATGGAAACTCAGGCCCCTAAACCACCATTCCACCCTCAATCCATTCCTAGGTACAAACAATGACAGCAGATGCTAGTGCAAATCATTAAAAAGTGCAATAGATGAACAAGGAGGGTGGCTGTAATCCCAACACTTTGGGAGGTGGAGGCAGGAGGATTGCTTGAGCCCAGGAGTTCGAGACCAGCCTGAGTAACATAGTGAGACTTGTTTTTACAAAAAAATTTAAAATTTAGCCAGGCTCAGTGGCTCATGCCTGCAGTACCTGTTAATCAGAAGGTTGAGGTAGAAGGGTTTTCTGAGCCTGGAAGGTTAAGGCTGCAGTGAGCCAAGACCATACCACTGCACTCCAGCCTGGGTGACAGAGCAAAATCCCGACTCTAAATAAATAAATAAATAAAACTAAAATAAAAAGTGCAATAGAGATGGGATCATCTGCAAAGCATTTTAGCAGAACCTCCTGTTTTCTTTCTAATTCTCTTCCTTAGAAGGAAATTTAATGTGCAGTTCGGGTTTTTTTTTTTATTTATTTCGATAGATGTAGGCGTACAGATAGTTTTTGGTTACATGGGTGATTGTATAGTGAAATTTGGCCTTTTAGTGTAACCATCACCCACACAGTGTACACTGTACCCAGTAGGTAATTTCTCATTCCTCATCCCACTCCCATCCTCTGCTCTTGTGAGTCTCCAATGTCCATTATACCACTCTGGGCGGGCCACGGTAGCTCGTGCCTATAATCCCAGCAGTTTGCGAGGCTGAGGCAGGCAGATTGCTTGAGCTCAGGAGTTCGAGACCATTATACTACTCTGGCGCCCCTATGTGCCCACAGCATAGCTTCCACTTATAAGTGAGAATATGCCAGTATTTGCTTTTCCATTCCTGAGTTACTTAGGATAGTGGCTGCCAGCTCCATGCAAGTTGCTGCAAGAGACATGATTTTATTGTTTATGGCTGAGTAGTATTCCATGGTATATATATAAACCATATTTTCTATATTCACTCATTGGTTGATGGGCACTTAAGTTGTGAATTGTGCTATAATGAACATACAGGTGCAGGTGTTTTTTGATATAATGACTTCTTTTCCTTTAGGTGGATACCCAGCAGTAGGATTGCTAGATCGAATGGTAGTTCTTAGTTCATTGAGAAATCTCCATACCGTTTTCCATAGAGGTTACACTAATTTACATTCCCATCAATGGTGCATAAGCATTCCCTTTTCACTGCATCCATGCCGACAAGCTCTGGGTTCTGATTGCTTTATTTATATATAAGCCCTGACACCCAGGGATCTCAGAGAAGCTGGAGCCCTGGATCCCACCTGGCCAGCCCATGGGCAGGCTTCCTGAGGGTACACAGCTGTAGGACTGTGGACTCAGGCACTCCAGGGAAGGGGGAAGTAAGAACTCCTTAGGGCTTGCAACTGCCACATCAAAACTTAGCTGAAATCCTGGGAATTGGATCCTGACTCCTTCCTCACCAGCCCCCATCCGCCAGTCGTGTTGCTCAGGTGATGGGAAGATCATCCTAATGATAACCACGTGGTGGGTTTCAGCTGTGAAAAAACTCCTGGCCCCTTCTCCTTTTTCCCACCTCCTCCTTCTCCCCTTAAACACACACACATGCAGCTTTCCCTTCCTTTATTTAAGCAAACAAATCTCTCCATGATTAAGTACAACCCATTCTTATCTAAATAGTCCACAGATGTATGAAGACACAGGAGCTTTCTGCTCCTATTCGGAGCTTGTTCTGCTGCCCATCTTCTCCAAACCTGCAACAAGTGGCCTCCCTTAGACCTTGCTGACAGCAATTCCTACCGCCTGCTCCCCTAGTAAATCAGCCCAGGCGACAGGCTGTCCTCAATGTATTAGGGGTGGGATTTTCCCTCTATAGACTTCAATTTCCCCTGTCTTTCATGGCTCCTCCCATAACCTGAGTTCGAAACTGTCCAGACATAAGCAAATAGAACAGGAAAAGTTCCAATTATGTTGTCAAATTCCTATATAACTTCAGCTGTCCAGGTAAATACCACCAGTTGGTTAACTCCACCAACCCTTGGTGGGTCTGGGGATGTGGGCTGGGGACTGGAAAGTTTGGTAAAGGGCACAGTCCAGAATGCTAATAGGCGGGGGGTGGGGGAGCACAGCGGGGAGGAAAGAACCTGTGAGTTCCCATAATGAGCACAGTCTAAGGGAAAAGAATCAACCCTTAAGTCTGGGACAAGAATGAAATGTAATGGGTGGGTTGAGAAGATCAGAACCAACTTTAGGTTTATAAGCGTGACTCTCTAGTTCAATTTTCTTCCCATTCCAAAGCATGTCAATATTTAGAGTCCCTAGGAGATGGGCTGTGCTGACCCTAGAGATGGTGATGCTGTGACAGGGGTGAGGACGTGCCTGAAACCATCAGCCATTCTCACTTTCCTGTTACAGCTCCCTACCCAAAGTACACTCTACACACTGGCAGTTTCACAGCTTCAGCCTCACCTGGGTACCCAAGGAAACCTGGTACATGTAGGTTATGGAATACTACACAGCCATAATAAATAACAAAATCATGTCCTTTGCAGTCACATCCAAATGCCACGTTCTTACTTATAAGTGGGAGCTAAAAAAAGGGTCCACATGGACATAAAGACAGAGAGAATAGACTCTGGGGACTCCAAAAAGGGGATGGGAGGGGAGGGTAAGAATTGGAACTCTTCCTATTAAGTACTATGTTCATTAGCTGAGTGATAGGATCAGTAGAAGCCCAAATCTCAGCATCATGCACTTTACCCTTGTAACAAAGCTGCACATGTGCCCCCAAATCCAAAATCCATATTTAAATTTTTTAAAAGATTATTCAAGTGTTAATATGGCCAACTAGTAGTTTGCAAAAAGAATAATTATATAAAGTGATCTTTGGATTAAGAAAAATAAGCTTTTTTGGCATTAAAAGCATTGTGAGTCATGTGTACTTTAGGTACTTATGGATTATTTGACAAAGCTCCATTGGATAGACCATGTTTGTCTTTACACAAATAAAACCAGAAAAAAAAATGAGGAAAGAAAAAGAAAAGAAATGCAGAATTCAAGGCCACCTCAGACCTACCCAACAGAATCAGCATTTTAATGCTGGTCCTCTAGTGACTCACATACATACTAAAATGTGAGAAACACTCCTTGGACAGTCAAATGTACCCAACTATCAGGAAAGAGGGCTCATTCCCCCTGCATTTAACTTGCCTCTATTGACCGATGCCAAGTAAGACGAACTCACAGAGATTCAGAAAGGACTGCAGCAACATGAAGTGTGGGTGTGGGGAGAGGAAGACAACAAAATGACCTCCTGGCTCTCATCCCCAAGCCACACAGGTCCTGTGAGAATGTCTTGCAAAGTAGGCTCCTGTGGACTGCCGGCATCAGAGAAGCCTAGCGCCTTGGTTCTAGAGCCCTTTACCAACTGTCCCAAACTTTCCCAATCGGGATGTCTGGGGGTGGGAGCCAAGACCTGCATGTCAGCAAGCTCCCCCTGCTGATACTCACATAGGCTGAAATTTAAGAACGATTCTCCCTCTGTCCTTCAGTTCCTATGGATGATCAGTGCAGTGTCCCTCCCTCAGGAGCAAAGGTGAATTGCTAGACTTCTGGACCCAAGGTGGAGAGATAACCTTTGAAGTTAAGACCAACCTAAGTCTGTGTCCCTTCGTCTTTTATACCTCCTGCCAAGGGGAGCACCTAAATTGCTTATTAAAGAGGTGTGGGTGCCATGCAGCTTGAGGACAAGCCTGTGGTTCCAAGTGCTGCCAGCATCTCTGAGGCACAAGCCTCAAGCAGGTCTGACCCTTGGGTACCCCAAACCCCATGGCGACTCCAGCAGCTGGAGCTAAGCTACCTTTGCACACACTTCATCATCCTTTTACAGACATTAAAAAAATGGGAAATGGTGATCATGGTGGTGGGCTTCAGTGGGGGGTGACAATGACATCTCCACCCAGCCTAACTAAATGTTCTTTCTTATGTCCTTTCTTATTAACCACAGAGGAACTAAAAAGAAAAATACAGAAATTTTCCTTGGCTGGTCTGGCATCTCACTATTTCATCAGTCAGGTACATTAGTATGTGAGAATCTTTCTGGACTGGAGCATGACTTTGATAGAATGTTTACAAGTTTTCATATCACACCTTTAAAAAAAAGTTGTGTCCCTGTGCCTGGGTGTGGATTTGGGTAACTTGGGAATATTTTATCACTTCTGGGTAAAACTGCCAGTTGTCTGTGGTTTGGAGGTGACTTATTGATCAGGGAACTATGTTCACTGAAGTCGTCACTGTAATTGTTTGCAGAATTAGAAGTCACATGGAAGAATTCCTTAGGCAAGAAGCACAGAACCTAATATGAAACAGCTTGGGCTGGGCACAGAGCAGCACTCTGAGTCCAAAGGGAAGCTCAGTGGGGAGCGCAGATGTCATGCCCACGCAACTGGGATGCAGGAGCCCCCGGTTCTCATTCCAACAAGGCGAGGGACCTGGGAGTCCCACACTAGTTGGGAAATCCCAGCCATATCCCCATCTTATGTTAACAGGGTGGATGCATGTGTTGCTCTCCAAGGCCTCCTGTGGGTCTAAGACTCCAGATACAAACAAGTTTTCCAATTCTAGTTGGTAATTCTAACACTGAGTTGAGCCGGAGGGGAAAGAGCATGTTTCCATGAGAAACATGGAAAAGAAATTCAGGCAGGGCTGAAAGCTACATTCTTGTAGAGCAAGCATTTAACCTTCTCTCTGATCTGAAACACACACAGCCAGGAGAAACACTTCTGGAAGTTATTTCTAGGAGCAGATGGTAAATGGGAGTGTGGGGGCCACCGGTAGCCTGCGGTGCCTCCCAAGTTCTCCTTCAGCCCACCCACACCCAGTTATCATTTGCAAGCTGTTGAACTGGGACCAGAAAGCATCACTGAAGAAACTCAAGAGGAAGAAGATACGTGTGCTTCACTGGAGAGGGTGAGGAGTGTATGACTGGCTGGGGAAAAAAAGTCATGGCTCACAGTATCGTTGATTAATTGAGTGATTTTAGTCAAGTGAATATTGATACATGGCTGAAAAAGCATGAAAATAAAATGAACACATACGGGAATTACTACTAACATAAGCGATAACATCAAAACATCTGGTAAAATGCAGTTAAAAAAACAACACAAGTGAAATGGAATGTAAAACATTTTCACAGTATTCAAAGCTTTTCTAAGAGACTTAGGCTCTAAAAGAGGAGTATTACAGAAAGAAACTATAGGAAACGGGAATTTCAACCGTGTCCTGCGTATCTGCTGGTGACAGGTCAGAATGGCCAGTACGTTATTCCCTGCTGGCTGCCTAGGGTGCTCTCCTGAAACAGATCGCCTGAGCCTCCTGCATCTATGAAGTTACGACACAGCAACTGGTTACTCGGAGTCTGATGAGAAAAACAGATTTTAGGTTTGGGAAATGGGATTGCTGTAATTTATACATCCAAATGCAAACTGGAGCTCTGATTGAATTCTGCCCTAGGGATAACTTGCTGCTAACACACAGGCACCAAGAGCCAAGTGTTACACGGGATATTTTAAAAATAAAATGTTCTTGGAATCCTCGCCTCCCATGCTATCTTCTAAGATAACTACAAATACTCTTCTAAGATTTAACTGAGTTCTGCCAAGGACCTCCCAGGGCTCTATCCAGAATGATTATTGTAAAGCTTTACAAATCCCACCTTGGCCCTAGTGATAACTGGCAAATCACATGCAGACGTCCTTCTCGGAAACCAATGACCAGGCTGATGAGTCTGCACATTGGTTTTGTTAGATACTTTGTGGAGAAAAACAAAGGTTCGTGATAGCGTAGCTCTGGGCCTACAGAGAGCCTCCCTTTTGGTTCTGAAATTGCTGATGTGATAGAGACAAAGCAGCTATGGGTCTAAAATCTTCATTAAAGTAACTAATGAAACTCAAAGTCCTAGGTCTCTGAGGTGGTGGTAAAATCCACAGCTGTGATTCACATTTCCAATTCATTTTGAGCTCTTTCTGAAGCTGTCACTTCCTACCTGAGAATTCCCATTTAGAGAGCTACACAGCACAGTCACCTGCCCTTCAATACTCTGTGGTAGTTGCTAACATCCCAGATAAACCCCTCCACTAAGGACTCTGCCACTAAGGACTCTGCCGCAGAGAGAGGGCCTGGTTGCATGAGGCACTTTGTCGAAATGGGCAGATACATACGAGCACTAAACCCTTGAGTGAAATCAACCAGAACTAAGACCCAGATCCATGCACTCAGGAACTTGCTCTGAATTCGTTTGACAACAGAAAAGTAGAATATTTCTAATTAGCTAATATATATACACATTTTTTTAATCATCCAAAATTACAGGCAAATCACTTAAGGTCCCCAGCACTTTAGAACCCCACAAAAAAAGCATGAAAAGGATAGGATCACTAATTGTGAGAAGTTAATTACATCAGGATAACTCTCAGGTAGATAACTAGGTGGGCATGCTGATTTCATACTGGAATCTTCAACAGTTAACAGAATCTACCATCCCTTCCTCTAGGTCAGTCCAGGGCCACAGGGGGCCACTTTACAGCCTCACTGCAGCATCCTCACTGGGTATAAGCATTGGCCCAGACGGACAATCACAGAGTTACAGAGAAGGTCCTCAAAGAGTTGCAGAGAATAAAGAATCCAGCTTCAGGGGAAAAAATTAATATGAATTTTTTTTAGAACTACTTCCTGTACACTGGACGAGAGGGGTAAATTTGTCAAAGCGAACTGGCTTATGTACATCTCTAATAAAACGTAAGGGCTTTGAGAAATATCTCAGGGCACTTGGGAAAAGCTGCAGAGATGTTTTGTCTTTGAAACTCTCTCCCTGGATGGGGACACCCCACCTATGTCAACTGTCCATCTGCAGAAGTGAAAAAAACATGTAAAAAGTGCAGCGGGACAGACAGGCAGGCTGTTCCGAATTTCTTTGATCTATAGGCAATAAGTTCAAAGGACTGTTTCTTTACTGGAAAGAAAAGAACGGAAAGCATTGTGAGTTTTGCCTGGGGGCGTTAGGTTCTAGGGCAGCCAAGGACTCTTCAGGAAGGAGAGCCACATGGCTCCTGCTGTGCCACCAGGGAAATCCACCTCCCTTGGCAAATGCCTGGGGAGAGCTGCTCTCCGGGAAAGCAGCCTTGGACGGATCAGGAGAGCTTGTTCTAGCAAAACTTTCAAATGCTCAATGTAGACTTTTTTAAAACCTTGAAAAATCAGTGGGTGTTTATCGTTGTTCTTTTAAAAATGTGAAAAGGAACAAACATGAGATTAGAATCCTAAGCTTTTCACCCAGTTTCACAATTTGCCCTCACTAGCAATTTGCTGGACTGTTCTAAAAAATTTTTTTCATTTGTTTCTTTTTTAACTATATGTTTTGAAAACTACCAGACAGTGTCTTCTCAGCCCAAAAATCACCATCTCTCTCAGGTTCACTGGGGTTTCGTTTTTCTGACACAAAGGCAGGCACAGGCTGCCCCTCCACATGTCTGGAGGATAAGATTGTGCCCTGGGATCATAGAAACTGAACGTTCAGAGCATCTGAGACTGGCTGATTCGGATCCAAAGACAATCACAAGGAAAGACAGCGGGCAGAGCCGGCAATGCCTCTCCCGGGTCCCTTTGCTGTCACTATTACGTAATGGACTTGCACTTTTCCCCCCTGTGCTTATCACTTTCCGGGCTTGACCTTAATTGTAAGTGTGGCGTGGGTCTGTTTCCATCTAAAGCAGACAGAGAGAAACTACTCTGGACCTGAAAGCAACGTGACTTACCAATTATTAGAATGTTCTAGGTGAAAGGCATAGATCAGCCAGTAGGTCAACACCAACAAGTTGCAAAACGGAGTTTGTTCTGCTGGCTTTCACTTTCTGCCCAATCCCCCTTTTTGTACTTTAGTGGCTGTGTCGCTGTGGAAGTGGTTTGTCACCGCCTCCTGTGCGGTGGCTGCTGCTCTGCCTTGTGGATCTTAAAAGCCTTCCTAATCTAAATGGCCCTTGCCTCACCCAGCCGTGGCTACCCTGGGGTCTGGAGTGTGGCTATGGAGGGAAGGGAGCAGGATGCTGCAAGAAGAAGCCGACGGATGACAATGTCCACTACTAACAAGTGCAGTGCGTGTGTGTGACCCACCGGGTTCCTGGGGCGCTGTACCCCCACCCCCCCCACCTGAGGCTCCCTCCCCACCCCGCCCCCATGAGAATCACTTAAACACCGACTGAAAGGTGGGGCACTCGTGGTTTTTCATTCTCTTCATGAAGTTTTTGAACTCCTTGTTTTTCTTGTCCCACTTGTGGATGGCCGTCAGCAAGTATTGGCTCTTCACCTTGCGGCCCATGATGAGGAAGTGGTGGCTGAGGTTGTCCAGCTGGTGGCAGGGACAGTCGGCCCCGTTCTTCAGGTACAGCACGAGCTTCTTCAGGTCCTTCTTCTTGATGGGCCCCAACTTCAGGGGCTTCTTCTTCTTGGGGACAATCTTTTTGTCGCCGTTTTCTTTTTTCACTTCTTTTATTTTCATCCTTAGTGCTAGAGATGGAGAGGACAGAAGAAAAGGGGGGAAGAGAAAGCATTTAGAATGCAGCTTTTTTTTTGATCCTCCAAGTGATTGCATTTTATTATTTTATTGTTTTGCTTACACTTTCTTCTTCAAAATTTTTTTTTAATTTTAGATTCAGGGGCACACATGCAGAGTTGGTTTCATGGGTATACCACATGATGCTGAGGTTTGAGCTTCTAATAATCCCATCGCCCAAGCAGCAAACACAGTGTCCGCCACCCTCCCGCATGTCTTTTGGAATCTCCAGTGTTAACTGCAGAACAGTTTTTCATCTAAAACAATGACCCAACCATACAGCTGAAGTGGAGAAGAAAATGACAGCCAAGTAACAAGTCAAGAAAGAAGCAGTTTGATCCATAAAATCCAGGGTCTGTAATCCTAGCACTTTGGGAGGCCAAGGCGGGTGGATCCCTGAGGTCAGGAGGTTGAGACCAGCCTGGCCAACATGGTGAAACCCCATCTCCACTAAAAATACAAAAATTAGCCAGGCATGGTAGTGGGCACTCATAATCCCAGCTACTGAGGAGGCTGAGGCAGGACAATTGCCTGAACCCGGGGGTGGATGTTGCAGTGAGCTGAGATCGCACCACTGCACTCCAGCCTGAGCAAGACTCCATCTCAAAAAAAACAAAAAACAAAAAAAACCAAGGTCTCAGGTCCTCAGTCTGCCGCTGCCTCCACCCTCTATTCTGTGGTGTCCACTGGTATCTTTGTAATGGCCACCAGTGCCAGAATATCCTCAAATAAATTTCAAAACTAAATCACATTGCTCTTTTTAAAAACTCAGTGACTCAGAATATCATGTACTGCTTTAAGAGAAGAAAGTGTCCTATAACCCAATTTAATCTACATGACCTGATGCTCTTGATCTCAGCATTCAGAGAAAACAAAATCCTGTGTTTTTGCTTTTTGCTGATGTTGTTGTGGAGGCAGGGTCTCACTCTATTGCTCAGGCTTGAGTGCAGTGTCTCGATCTCAGCTCACTGCAGCCTCAAACTCCCAGGCTCAAGCAATTCTCCCACCTCAGCCTCACAAGTCACAGGGATGACAGGCACACATCATCATGGCTGCCTAATTTTTTTTTTAAGAGATGGGTCTCACTATGTTGCCCAGAACTCCTGGACTCAATTAAATCATCCCTCCTCAGCTTCCTAAAGTGTTGGGATTACAGGCATGAGCCACCATGTGGAGCCATGAGGGTTTCTTTTTGTTTGGTTTTGTTTTAAAAAGCAAGTTATTCGTTTAGTATTTTAACACTGAAATACCTATAATTCCTTGAAAGTTGGGTTCTATAAAATGACAGGCAGAACTACGTATGCACATTCAGCAAGGGAAAGTTCGAGATTGCTTCAAGTTGCTATGCTTGCTGCATTAAACATCAACGTCCAACCACAGCATGAGAAAAATCAGTTTCTACTACTGGGTCTCCATGGCAGTAAGACAGCAGGTACTGCTAATATCAGTCAATTGCTAGTCAACCACTAATCCCCACTGACAGGCACCACCAATGTTCTACCAATTGAGGAGACCCACACAAAATCCAAATCTATTTTGACTTCTCAGCAGATTAGAGCAAGTCCTGGTGAAGCCCTAATTGATAAATCCAAGTGATGAGCTCTCTTCAAATCCAGTATGGTACCAGGGCTGCTCTTCCTCTCAATCCCCAGCCCACCCACCAACTCTGCTTTCTCTTTCCTCTGTCCCAGTGCATGCTGAATGAACAGTTTTAACCCGTGAGTCACATCCTGTAGTGATGACTCCACAGGGGCTACTGATGAAGATAAATGAGCGTGGACGCGCTCTATGAACAAAGCGCACTGAACACGTGGTGTCGCTGGTACTATCAATTCCCCAATAACACTGGCCAGCCCCAGATACTCCCAAAGGAGTTGGAAATCACTTTCTAGGTGTCAGTCACCACATAATTTGTCTATCCTCTGAATTCTTTTTAATACAAAATTGCTAAGCCCCCTCTTTTTAATAACGCAAGGCTTCCGCCCACACACGCTGAGGAAAGTCTTGAACCTGAACTCAGTCACAGTGGCTAACAATTGTGAAAGCATGTGACCTGCCAGGACATGAGCTAAGTATTTTCCGTGCCTTTCCTAATCTAACAACTCCAGAAGGAAGGTATGATTATTTTCCCATCTAATAGATGAGAAAACTGAGGCATAGGGGGTTAAGATGACTCGCCTAAAGTCACTAATCCTAAGTTGAAACCCATGTCTAAATGTGCACTTTTAATCTGCATGTTATCCATGCTGACTCTATGCTTGAATGAAACAAGAAAATCAGGGGGAGGAGCTCAGACCCTCCTCCCAGTTTCACCTACGTTTCAAATTGACTTCACTTATGAAATGGCAAAAGAGTACCTCCTGGTTGAAAGAGACTTCTCTGGCAAAGGAGAAATTGCATTTGTGAAAGCATTATTATGTAATATTTTATTTTATTTATTAGAGACAGGGTCCCATTCTGTTGCCCAAGCTAGAGGGCAGTGGTGCAGCCTTGAATTCCTGGGTTGAAGAGATCCTCCTGGCTCAGCCAGGACTACAGGTGCATGCCACCATGCCCGGCTAATTTTTTCACTTTCATATTTTGTAGAGACAGGGTCTTGCTGTGTTGCCCAGCTGGTCTCAAATTTCTGGCCTCTAGCAATCCTTCTGCCTTGGCCTCCCAAAGTGCTGGGATTACAGGTATGAGCCATGACTGGTCTACTATTTAATACTGAGTTGACTAGAAAGGCATTCCTTTGACTAACCCAGGATATGGAAGAGGAGAAAAGAGTGCTAGGAAGAAATCTTTCATGAATGTGTCAAAGTCAGTAAATCAGACGGTCTCCCTCTGCTTTCTTACCATAAGAGTTCCTCATGCTGAGGCCCATTATGACCTCAGGCCTGCAATGTCTCACCCCAAGGGTGGCAGAGGGGATGGGAATGAAGCCCCAGTGAGCAGAATCCTCCAGCTGAAAGTGAGCCCTGCCTTCCCAGGCTACTCCGTGCTTCCCAGCACACATAGGAGTGGGCTGTGCACAGCTCCCCAGCGAGCACCTTCTTCACACCCCTCCCCCAGCTGGGACCAGCCTTGTCCCAGTCTCCCGATTAGGCTGGACTCCACCCCTACTGAGGACAGAGCACAGTGGGGACCCGCAAGTGGGAGTGCCACCCATGGAAAGCAGCAGAGACTCCTCCACAGCCTCGCCCCGACACGCCCACGTAGGCCCACCTCTGGTTCAGCTTCCACGGCTGGCTCACAAATCTTGTACCTGGGGGTTCACATGAGAAAAGACTGCCCCTGCTCTAGTCTGTGGCTCACTGAATGAGAAAAGTCCTCAGTGGGGTGGAGTGAGAGACCAGTAAGAAGACTCTCACTGCCCAGGCCTAGGGAAAGGCAGGCTGGCTCCCTCTCTGCCATCCCTCTGCAAAACAGAGCCAGTGGGAATGGTAGAAACCACATCTCAGAGAAAGCCTGCAAAGAGCACTGCACAGTTTCAAAAGAGTACGAACAATTCTGCTCCTTTCACAAGACTCTCCAAGATGTGGCCTCAGGTCGTCAGAAAAGCGCCAGCCTCCTTCCCAAAGTCTAAGGCTAGAACCAAGCATTGCTACAACAGAGTACAAGGACATCACCAGGAGAAATTAATGCATGCTCCAGATGACAAGGCGGAAGCCCTCTTTTCTGCAGAGAAGTGAGCCATCATAATACAGTACCCACACGTGCTGGGCTCTGCAGATGAGAATCGGATACGTCTATCTATGACTCCTTATTTAATACTCCCCATAACCATGTTAAGAAGGCATCAATAGGCCAGGCACGGTGGCTCATCATGTCTGTAATCCCAGCATTCGGGAGGCCGAGGCATCTGGATCACCTGAGGTCACGAGTTCGAGATCAGCCTGGAGAAACCCTGTCTCTACTAAAAATACAAAATTAGCTGGGCATGGTGGTGCATCCCTGCAATCCCACAATCCCAGCTACTCAGAAGGCTGAGGCAGGAGAATAGCTTGAACCCGGGAGGCAGAGGTAGCAGTGAGCCGAGATCGCACCATTGCACTCCAGCCTGGGCAACAAGAGAGAAACTCTGTCTCTTTAAAAAAAAAAAAAAAAGGCATCAATAGTACTTTATTACAATCAAGGAGAAGGACTCAGGTTGAGTAACAACAGCATGAGGCCGCAGTTTGTAAGAGACAGAATCAGGATCAGAACCCACACCTAACCCCAAAACCACACTCTCTCCTGCCATACATACCAGGACTCGGTTGGAAATGATATTGCTTCAGTGGAAACTATTTCACTCTTCTGATTGTGTTGCCTTTAATCACAACTCAAATCAAAAATTAATGTTCCTTTGCCATGACCGTGTAAAGGAATGTAGTTTACATAGGTGGGGGGGCAGCGAGGGAAGAGAAATCAGATGACGGGAATGTGTTACACATTAGACTTTACTTCTTGTCTTGCCACTTGGCCCCCTTTCTTTTTTTGAGGTGAGGAGAGCAGGGAAGAAGGCACATATGGCCAGAAATTACTAACATCTTTCCGTCTTTCAAGGGTTTGTTTTCAGGGTGCAGATTACTGACAATGTTGAAGAGATCAAAAGCTGTCCCGGGTGGATTTTCCCTTGTGGGTGTGTGTGCAGACCCCCACCATGCCGCATCCCAGGGCTACAGGGATGAGGGTGGGTGCTGGCCTGGGTGCAGCCTCGAGCGGATCACCAACACCCCACACCACCCCATCCCATCATGCTCACAGTGCCTGGGCCCCAACAATGTCACCCATGGGCTGAATTTGCAATGCAAATGGTGGTGATGAGCAAACAGCAGAAGCCCCAGAAGTCAGCGCTGAGGCAACAGCTGGATAGAGTCCCGGGTCCTGGGTTCTACTCTGAATCTCAGTTCTCTGTTGGTAGAGTACAGAGCACCGTCCGACTGCAGGCCTGGTGGACTGACCATCCGAGGAGTCCCTGCTGGGTACTTCTGGGAGATGGCAAAGCTTGTCTCCAGCACTGTCCCTACCCGGTGCTCCCTCCACGCTTCCCTGCTCCTGTAACAGCTAGACACTGAACTAAAACCAAACAGAAAACCAACATTTAAAAATGTTGGGTTTTTATTTTTTCTTAAGCAACAATTTAACATCCTCCAAGGGTAGGACATGACTCCCACCTAGGCATCAATGCAGCAAGAATCCAGAGCCCCAGAAACTTTGAAAACTCAGAATTCGAGGCTGCAACAAGGGCCTCTCTGGGCCTTTCTCAGGAAACCTTAAAATAATCCATTACATTTGAGTAGGCTACTAAGCTTTCATTCCACTTGCAGTCACCCAAACCATTTTCGCACACAAAATATACTTCCTCGGTAGGCTCCACAAGGAGCCTGGCCCTGTTTGGGAAGCTGAAATGAGAAGTCATCACACACCACCCCAAACCCTCACATTCTTCAAAGCTGTCTCTTCCTCCTGACTCCCTGCTTCTATCAATGGTGCCTCCAACCCTCCCAAGCCCGAGACATCTGACCCATGACTTTGAACATAAGGCAACCATTGGCCCGGAGCCAGTCATTTCATAACCAGTCCTGTGCAACGGCTATAGGAGTCCAGGAAGGGTCTGTGGGGAAAGGCAGACATGAGGTTGCATTAGGAATCAATCTTGTAACTCCTTTGATTGCAGATGATAGTAGTAATGAAAGGTAAAGCACAGAGAGGAAGAGGAATGCTAGGGAGCACCTTCATGGGGTGAAAGGAAGAGTTACTGTAAAAGCCATGAGAGGCCCAGCTGGGAAACCAGGCAGCCCAGTGTCATAAAAACCACAGGGTACACTTAAATGCAGGAAACACCCTCAACCCTAAATGCTAAAGAGTTTAACAATGAGTCTGGCTGGGCACGATGGCTCATGCCTGTAATCCCAACACTTTGGGAGGCTGAGGCGGGCAGATCACCCGAGGTCAGGAGTTCAAGACCAGCCTGACCAACATGGAGAAACCCCATCTCTACTAAAAATACAAAATTAGCCAGGTGTGATGGCGCATACCTGTAATCCCAAACCCTACTTGGGAGGCTGAGGCAGGAGAGTCGCTTGAACCCAGAAGGTGGAGGTTGCAGTGAGCCAAGATCATGCCATTGCACTACAGCCTGAGCAATAAGAGCAAAACTCTGTCTCAAAAAAAAAAAGAAGAAATAATAGTGAGTCTTCAACTAGAGCACTTAACTGAGTGATTAAGGGAGCACGCCAACACATAGGAGGCCAGGATCCAGGTGGTGAGGGTGAATTCCAGAGAGCTAAAATCTATTAAGAAGGGAAAAGAAGAGAGGAGCCATACCAACAAGCTTCTGGACTGAGTACAAAGGGGCACTCCTGGGCACACAAGCGACACATATTAGACTGGGCACATGAAATCATCCCCACTCTTCTTGAAGTCAGTTTAAACTTATAGTCAAAAACAAGTTATAAACACATGCAACAGTGGCAAAGGAAACAAGAGCATATCAACAACATTTTGTATAATAGCAAGCAAATGGACGGTAGAATCTGGTTTGAAAGGGAGAATAAAATGTAAAATGCAGACAGGGATGCCAATAAAGTGCAGAGAAAAGAAGAACAAGAGGGACAGACGGGATGCCAGTAAGAAACAGCCTGTCTGCCTGGCAGGTCCCAGAAATGCTGCCAAACTGGGGGCCCCAGACACTCCATCACAGAGCCTGTCAATGTTGGGACTGGCATCAAGTTCACATAGGGACACTCAGACCCACTCTCCTGGGCCATGAGTCCAGATGGCTGCCCTCACCAGCTCCAGCAGCAGCCACGGGCTTCCTCCCATACAGAAGGCCTATAGTCCCAGCTACTCGAGAGGCTGGGGCAGGAGAACTGCTTGACCCTGGGAGGTGGAGGTTGCAGTGAGCTGAGATCACGCCACTGCACTCCAGTCTGGGTGACAGAGCGAGACTCCATCTCAAAAAGAAAGAAGGCGTGAACCTGCAGACAGCCTGCAGCTGGGGTACACCAGACACAGAGGACGACAGGGTGCTGCTGTGTGAACACCAAAGGGTTACATGAAAGTCTGCAAAGTGAAGGATGAGACACTCGGGTATTAGAACGCTACACTTATATGCCTGTTTCAGAGGGCTGAGTGGTTTTTCTCTAAAACTATTAGGCTGTTGCAAAAGGAGTTGCAGTTTTTGCCATTACTTTCAACTGCAAAAACCGTAGTTACTTCTACATCAACCTAATAATAGTTCAAAAGAAAAGACCTATGGGCCCTCTGCAAAACTGTCAAGTGAGGCCCAACAAATCCCAGGCCTTTCATGTACACAAAGAGCTTCCAACTTCCTATCTCACTGTTAAATTCAAATGGACAGTCAAGGACTGGCAGGTATTTAAGGAACGTCTCCAAATGTGAATGACAGAGACTGTAACATACAAAATAGAAAAGGAAGAAAAGGAATTCAGAGGTAACAGAGGCAATGCAGGGAATATTTAAAAAGCTTTTCGCTTTTTGCCTTGTTGCACTCCTAAAAGCAAGATGGGTCACCAGTAGCTCTCCTGGAGCCACCCAAAAAAATTCAGCCAGGCTTCTTGCTCTTATCACTATGGTCTCCGTATGTGCTGCCAGTGTTTCCATCAGTATGCACAGGAAATAGGTTTCATTAAGTTAGACTAAGTGAGCTTCCTTGAATGGATTAGCCAAGGCATCCACCAAGTGAAGGAAACCATGCTAGCTCTCTGTACATAAAATAATATTTTTTAAAAACTTTTAAAAATAACATGGCCAGGCGCAATGGCCCACACCTGTAATCTCAGCACTTTGGGAGGCTGAGGCAGGCAGATCACTTGAACCCAAGGGTCAGCGACCAGCCTGGGCAACACAGTGAGACCCCATCTCTACCAAAAAAAAAATTATCCAGGCATGGTTGTGCATGCCTGTAGTCCCAGCTACTCAGGAAGTCAAGGTGAGAAGATCGCCTAAGTCTGGGGAAATTGAGGCTGCAGTGAGCTATAACTGCACTCCTGCACTCCAGCCTGGGTAAGAGAGTGAGACCTTGCTTTAAAAAATTTGTTTTAAATGATAATAAATTAGATAATATTAGATAATACCTTTGTATTCCTAAAACAAGAACAAAAAGCTATTAAAAGGAATGTTCGGAGATCACGAAAGATTACTTGGAAATTTAAAATATAAGACAGGAAATATAAAATGCAATACAAGTAAAAAGATGTAAAAGAAAGGAAATAAATATGCAGTATACTACATGGCTCAGCTGCAAATAATATTTACATAATTCTAATAAATTAAACATTCAATGTTAACCAAAAATGCGATATAACTATATTGGAAAGATAGTGTAAAAGAGATAAATCTTTAACTTCAGTAACAGAAAATCAATTGGTTTTAAGATAAGGTTGAAGAGGTGGGGCACAGTGGCTCATGCCTGTAATCCCAGTACTTTGGGAGGCTGAGGCAGGTGGATCACTTGGGGCCAAGAGTTCAAGACCAGACCAGCCTGGCAAACATGGCAAAACTTCATCTCTACTGAAAATACGAAAATTAGCCAGTGTGGTGACAATACCTATAATTCCAGCTACTTGGGAGGCTAAGGTAGGAGAATCACTTGAACTTAGAAGGCAGAGATTGCAGTGAGCTGGCATCAGGCTGCTGCACTGCAGCCTAGGTGACATAGCCAGACTGCCTCAAAAAAAAATTTTTTTTTCAAGAATATTAACAAAAAAATTTTTAAAGATAAGGTTGAAGAAATTTCCTGAAAAGATGAACAAAGTAACAAAGAGATGGGACACAGAGGAAAGGAAAAGATAAAGTATCAATCCAAGCATTTTAATGTCTGAGAAAAAGGTATTATAACAAGAGAGAACCAAGAAAACAAATGGGAGAAAATATCAAAGACATAATACGAGAAAACTTTCCAGAAATGAAGAACATGAGTCCTCAGATTAAACAACATCCAGCTCAAAGAATCATGGCATTTAAAAATATGAAGGGCAAAGAGAACGTTTAAAATCTTTAGGAGAAAAGAGTAGACATCTAATACAAAGGATCAGTATCCCAATTGCACTGAATTTATCAATAGTGACACTAGAAGCTGGAGGATAATGAATCAATGCCTTTAAAATTCCCAAATTTGATACTGAGACCAACTATCAATCAGCATGTAAAAGTAAAATAAAAACATCTTCAGGCATTAAACGGTTTTAAAACATCATCTCCCATGTATCTTTTCTTAGGAAGCTACTAAACAATGTGCTCTACAAAAATGCAGAATTTTTATTTATAAAATGTATTACTAGCCAGGTGCAGTGGCTCACACCTGTAATCCTAGCAGTTAAGAAGGCCGAGGCAGGCAGATTGCCTGAGCTCAGGAGTTCCAGACCAGCCTGGGCAACATGGCAAAGCTCTGTCCCTACTAAAAATACAAAAAATTAGCCAGGCATGGTGGCACGTACCTGTGGGCCCATCTAATAGGGAGGCTGAAGCAAGAGAATTGCGTGAACTTGGGAGGCGGAGGTTGCAGTGAGCTGAAATCACACCACTGCACTCCAGCCTGGGCAATAGAGTAAGACTCTGTCTAAAAAAAAAAAAAGAAAGAAAGAAAGAAAGAAAAAGAAAGAAAGAAAGAAAGAAAGAAAGAAAAAGAAAGAAAGAAAGAAAAAGAAAGAAAGAAAGAAAGAAAGAAAAGAAAAAAGAAAGAAAGGAAGCATTATTAATGTTACTTTTGATTGAAAAGTATTAATTGTATTCACTTACGGGTTACAGTGTGGTGCTGTGATACGTGTATACGAGAAGGAATGATTAAATCAAGCTAATTAGCATGTCCATCATCTCACTTACCTATTTTTTAAAAATGCAGAATTAAACAAGACATAGGATTCAGGAAACCAAAAGTCTAACCTAAGAAAAAAAAAAAGGAAGGCTTGGTCTAACCTAAGAAAGGAAAAGCAAAGGATGTTTTTTCCAGAAGAACTGTGCAGCAGGCTGTGGTGGTTAATTTTAGATGTCAGCTTGGATTGAGGGATGCCAAAAGGCTGGAGACGCATGTCTGTCCAAGCGGGTATTTCAGGGTGTGTCTAAGAGGGTGTTTTAGAGGAGACTGACATGTGAGACACTGGGCTGGGAGAGGAAGACCTGGTCCTCAATCTGACCCTATATTTTTCAACTCTGGGACTTTGGGGCTTGCACCAGAGGCCTCCTGGGAGCTCCGAGGCTTTCAGCCTCAGACTGGGGGCTACATTGTTCTGAGGCTTCTCTGGTTCTCCAGCTTGCAGACAGCCTATGGTGAGACTTCTCTGATCCTGTGAACCAATGGCCCTAATGAAGTCCCTCTCCCATCTCCTATTGGTTCTGTTTCTCTGAAGAACCCTGTCTAACAAACAGGTCTAAAGCTCCATCAGCCCAGACCAATGGCAGGAAAGAACTCAGGCCAACTTCCTGATCCATATCTGCCAGAAAGCTTGGGGCTGAATTCATAATACGAACCTAAGTAACTAGGCAAATAAAATGGGGCAGTTACTATCTCAAGGAAAAACAAAAAGATGTAAAAGAAAGGAAATAAACATGCATTACACTACATGGCTCAGCTGCAAATAATTTTTACATAATTATAAAAAATTAAACACTGAATATTAATCAAAAATGTGATATAACTATATTGGGAAGACAGTGTAAGAGATAAATCTTTAACTTCAATAACAAAAAAATCAAAGAATGTCTAAATATTGAAAATAAGAAATCAAATTATAAGCATGTTATTTATTTGCCCCAGTTTGCTAAATATGAAGAAATACTTGAAAATTATTACTTCTAGGTCACAAGAACTAAAGGTAGGAAGGGAACTGAAGTTTTTGTTAAAAACCTTTCATTCCTATTTACCTTTCAAACTATATTTATTTTGAATCAAAAATTTAAAATGAGGCCGGGCGCAGTGGCTCACGCCTGTAATCCCAACACTTTGGGAGGCCGAGGCAAGTAGATCACAAAGTCAGGAGTTCAAGACCATCCTGGCCAACATGGTGAAACCCCGTCTCTACTAAAAATACAAAAACTTAGCCGAGAGTGGTGGCACATGCCTGTAATCCCAGCTACTTGGGAGGCTGAGACAGGAGAATCGCTTGAACCCAGGAGGAGGAGGTTGCGGTGAGCCGAGAATGCACCATTGCACTCCAGCCTGGGCAACAAGAGCGAAACTCCATCTCAAAAAAATAAAAAAAAATTAAAATGTAACAAACTTACAGTCTAATACAGAATGTTAGTATATGTAAAATATAAATACAAAATGTCAGATTACGAAGGCAATACAGAGACTGGATATGTCCAGACCCTTCACCTTCCCTTCAGCTGGAGAAACTTGGCTATAGTTAGGGATTCTTAAGGGTTTTGTTTGAGTAAGAATTCTGCTTTCTTGAGCAGCTTTTTGCTGTTTCCCTTTTTTTTTTCTTTTTTTCGGAGGAGAGAGGCAGTCTGCTGATTTCGTCAATCTCCATTATTTTTCAGATAAGATAAAAAAAATCAATGGATTAGAATGCAAATTATTTACTTAGAACTAGAAGAGATGTTAAACCTGGTTCAACCGATGCTCAGACATGAAGTCACCTGTCCCAGGCCATTCAGCTCTGCCTGGAGCCTGCTCCCTGCCTCTCTGCCCAGAGCTTTGTGTTTTACACCACAGTCCTTCCAGTAGGAGAGCAAGAGGGGATGAACAGGGGCCTGGCTATCTGGGACGATGGGGCAAGCAGTTGGATCCTTTTTTTTCCAAAAGGTGCTAATGGAAAAAAAAAAAAAATCACCAAGAGGCAGATACCAGACCACACACCCTGATTCCTAAAAGATTTGCTTTTCCCTAAATTGCTTTCTCTTTCAGAGGGGCCTAAAGTTCCCAAAGAGATGACCTGAGAAGTAGAGGATAAGCTAATCACAGTGAGACTGGCAAACTCTTTAAGAGACAAGGTCTCACTGTGTCACCCAGGCTGGAGTGTCCTGGTGCCATCATAGCTCACTGCAGCCTTGATCTTCTGGGTTCAAGTGATCCTTCAGCCTCAGCCTCCTGACTAGCTGTGGCTACAAGCATTCAGTACCACAGCCAGCTAATTTTTTAATTTTGTGTAGAAACAGGATCTTTCCATCTTTCCCAGGTTGGTCTCGAACTCCTGAGCTCAAGTGATCCTCCCACTTCAGCCTCTCAAAGATGTGAGCCACCACACCAGTCTGTAAACTCTACAAAAGTGGCTTAGCCCAGCTTGGTTGATTAGGAAGGGCCCACAGACGGGCACCCCAATGCACTAGTCCCGTGGGCCTGCTCCACCCCTCCTACCCCACAGAGCCTCCAGGTAGAAAAGTCTGTTCAGATACCAAAGCCTCACTAAGCCGTGAAGACAGAGCACTGATTTCCTGCCTCCCAGCGCCAGATCACACATGTCTTAGGTAAGCAACCCTGAAGCCTGAGGCAGAAAGCACCTCCCCAAGTCCAACTGTGCAAATGAGATTCCTAACAGTGCTGGGAACGGCGTTTGGCTGCGAGCAACCACAGGCTCCTTCCAACACTCAGCAGAGGTCTGGGCACCATGGCGAGCTGGCTTTGCAGTACTAGGGCCCAGATAAGTCCTACTGACAATGGCCTTGCAATGGCAGCTTAACAGACCCCTCTATTCCCAGCAGGAGCC
>PVKP010012624.1:0-57769 GCA_004027715.1 Plecturocebus donacophilus
TCCTGGGTTCAAGTGATTCTCCTGCCTCAGCCTCCTGAGTAGCTGGGACTACACCATGCCTAGCTAATTTTTTGTATTTTTAATAGAGAAAGGGTTTCACCATGTTAGCCAGGATGCTCTTGCGTGATGGCTCATACCTGTAATCTCAGCACTTTGGGTGGCTGAGGCGGGCGGATCACCTGAGGTCAGGAGTTCAAGACCAGCCTGGCCAACATGGTGAAACCCTGTCTTTAAAACAAAACAAACAAAAAAGACATCCTGACCTGTGACCCACCCACCTTGGCCTCCCAAAGTGCTGAGATTACAGGCGTGAGCCATTGCACCTGGCCTGTCTCTTCTCTTTCTTTCTCAGTCCTGCATCTCTTCAATTGTCCCCTTGGATTTCCTGTGTCCTGGAGCCCTTGCTAAGCACAGCTTTATGAAGATTTGAGGGTGTGAATGGCAGGGGTGGCATGCAAGGCCAAACTCTCTACCACCCTGGGGAAACTTCGAGCTGTTGTATTGTCTGCCACTGATTTGTTATGAGCTTATTTTAATTAAGCCTTATAGTGTATGCTGAGTAAATCTGTCAGAAGTAAATATAGAAAACAAAAGGGAAAAGAAAAAAAGGTACGTTAGTTTCTCTTTCAGAAGTACAAAAAGAAACCTGTCAGCTTAGTCAAATCAGTCAAATTTTATTGCCATGAAATGAATTCATCACTTTGTTAGCTTGGTTGAGTTAGCTGTCCAGTAACTTTGTCCTGTGCATGGGAATGGAAGCATTGGCTAGCCTGTTTGCACTGCCATGTAGTGACAGGAGAGAAGAAGTCTTTCTCTCCTTGCTCAGATTGATTGTGGTATGTGGGTCAGAGTCATGAGTGAGGGAAACTGTCCTATCAACATGATTTACAGAATGGAAAAAGTTTACCTTGCTCTCAAATGGGCCTTCTGTGTTTCATGAGAACCGAACACTACTTGTTCCTACATTCTTGGAGGTTGACTTGAAAACACAAAAGCCTTGTGGGAGGAATAACATAGAAAAACACTGTGATCTAGTTAACACCACAGCGAAGTGCATGTGTAAATAGCCCTCCAGGAGCCTACCAGAGGCCAAGTAAATGGAGCAAAAGGAGGAAGATTTTTATTTTTATTTTTATTTTTATTTTTTTATTATTTTTTATTTATTTTTATTGCATTTTAGGTTTTGGGGTACATGTGAAGAACATACAATATTGTTGTATAGGTGCACACGTGGCAGTGTAATTTGTTGCCTTAAGGAGGAAGATTTTAATGGGCAAAAGAGAGGCAGGAAAGTGCAGAGGGTGCTGAGAGTCTACCTGAATAAGGTTCTGATGTGGTGGTCACCAGAGCCTTGGGACCTGGACAAGAGAAGAGTCACTAGAAGGGAGCATAGGCCCAGGGATTATGCTGATTTACTTTATAATTCTGCATAGTATTGAACTGCTTCTGCTAGAAATGTAAATTTCACATACATTGCACTGACCTCCTTTCCTAACCATATCCTGAAAGGAGTCTTCTATTTGGACTAAGAGGGTAAAAATAAGGAGGACAAAGAGGCAAAGAAGGTACAGTTATTTAAGATAGTCAGAGAATATATAAGCATTTCAGCTAAAAATTGGACAGAACGAAGCAGCAGTTAAGTCACTCTGAAGCAAATTAGACCAGAAAATGGACATGTCCTTTCAACTCATGTCAACTGCAATACCATGCCAGCTCCAGAGCTCCACATGGGTACTCTCTTAACTCCCCCATCTTACCAAGCCAGCTTCCATCCTTTCCCTTTTACAGCTGTTGATGTTAAAAACACTCTGTAAGGAACACCCTGAATGCTAATCTCTGCCTGAGTCTGCTTCCCTAGGAACCCAACCTGCAACAATGTATAAGGCACAGTTCCTGTGCTGGGCACTGATACTCACAGGGCATGGTGATATTTTATTTCCAGGGGCTGCATTTCTGGGGCTGTGTGCCCAGTCTCAGCCCTGTCTGATGTCAACACCCTCAACCTGATGTTCCAAAATGTTGGTTCAGCAGATAGGTACTCTAAACAAAGTAAGGTACACAAGGATCCTTCCAAGCAGAGGTTTAAATCCCAGTGTGTGTAGGAATAATTAGAGATACAGGTCTACGGATGTGGAACAGTTCTTTCCCACCCTGATCCACCACTTGTCTTGGCCAAGGGCACAGGCCTTTATCCTGAGCATGAAGTGGCATCACATACCACAACACTCACTCCTGGTTCCTGGCCATCTCTGAGAGAAAACTCACTGTTCTCCTTTTTGCTCAGAAAGGATCAGAAAGGGGACACTCCACAGAGGCAAAGCTGGGGCTTTTAAGTCCACCTTCTGGTCTAATTTCCTACAGAGTGACTTTTAACTGCTGCTTCTTTCTCTCCAATTTTAGCTCAAATGTTTCATATGTTCTCTCTCTGACTACCCTAAATAGCTGGCCCTTCTTTGACCTTTTGTTCCCTTATTTTCACCTCTTAGCCCAAATAGAAGAGTCATTTCAAGATGTGGTTAGGAAAGGAGGTCAGTGAAATGTATGTGAAATTTCCATTTCCAGCAGCAGCAGCTGGCTCAGTCTTATGCAGAATTATAAAATAAATCCGTATAATCCCTGACACCATGCTTCCTTCTAGTGACTCTTTTCTTACACAGGTCCCAAGGGCTCCAGTGACCACCACATCAGCATCTTATGCAGGCAGCCCCTGCACCTTTTATATTCCCAGTATAATTGTGTTCAGAATGCCATGTAAAGAGGCATGACCTTGGGTAAGGCAGATATCTCCAGCTGAGGCAGTCCCCAGAGAGACAACAGCTGAGAGCTGTCTTTCAAGAGCACTGTCAGCAGCTGGAGAAATAAATCCATAAAGTCTGACACAATACATGGTATAATACACAGAATCAGTGCTAACATGTGTGTTTTGACCAGATGTTAAACTGGTTTCTCACAAAATGAGAAAACACCCCCTCACCCCCATCCCTATCTCAGTTAATCTTGCAACATCACTCTGCACTTCACCTAGGCAGGAAAGGGTAGATGGAGATGATTCATAAAAAACTATGCCTGGATGGTGTTCAAATAAGTGTAAATATCTCTGGGTACACAGATTCAGTTATATTCTTACAAAGGGATCGTTTTGGTCAAGTGGTTCTCAACTAGGAGTGATTTTGCTCTCTCAAGGATGTTTGGAAGTGTCTTAAGATACTTGTGATAATCATGATTGGGAGCAGGGGACAGTGCTACTGGCATGTAGTGGGTGGAGGTCATGGATGCTGCTAGACATGGTACAATACACAGGACAGTCCCCCCAAAAGGGAATTATTCAGTCGCAATGTCAGAAATGCTGAACTTGAGAAACCCTTTCTTGGTCCATGGAGTGAAAATGAAAGTGCTGGATGTACTCTCTCTTCCTTCCCTTGATATGCCTCCCACACCTTGCCTGCCCCTACCACATTTATTGTGCTGTGCGGCTATCTGTCTTTTTGCATCTAACTTCTGTCTTGATTCAAATGTTGTTGAATACTTGTCTCATTTTCTTAATAGACTATGAGTGCCTGCAAGGCCAGAATAGTCCTTATATATTCAGTATCTCTCACTACACCTAGCATGTGGTAGATATCTATGTGCAACCCCCTCCCCCCATATATCTACTTGAGTTGTACTCCAGTAAAATACAGTGGAGAGCAGTGGTACAGAAGATGATACCCTTCTACTGGATTAAACTGATGTTCATCACAGAGTATCAGATGCTTGTGAGAGGTGTCAAGGGTTTAGGTCTTCTGTGTCAGGTGAGCTGGACAGAGGACAGTGGAGTATTTACAGCGTGCACAGAAGACTATGGCTAATCATAGGCCTTGGTTCCACTTATATATTGGGATCATTCAGAATGCAGATTCAGAATACAGGGGAAGCAAGACCTGAAGATGATGTGTGGTTGTTCCTGATTTCTTCAGGAGGGTCTCTGAGGCTGAGGACAGGAGAGACACTCAAAGAAGGGAGGGTTGTCTTGTATTTATGTCTTTTTCCTTTCATTTCCCTGATGCTCTGAGCCCATTCATCTTTCCCTATATCCCCCTGCCTAGATCAGGGGCTGGAGAGTTCTGTTTCTTATTCCTTGGTCTTTTGGAGTTAAGGCAGCCTGTGAGTTTGTAGAAGGGGCCATATTCAGAGCTGTAGTCTTCTGCTGGGAAAGAAGAGATATAATAGCCTCTTCTTCTTTTCTTTACTATTCTTTGGGAGGAGAAGGCAGAATTACTAAGCAATTTTCGAAGCTTGCCTTTGAGTCTGAATCCCTGTCCCCACTGAAAATAACCCTGTGTTCACAGACTCAATACTCAACAGCTTGTCATTTTAATCTGCAAGTTTATTTGACCACCCAGTACAATCAGCACAGTGTATTAAAAGTTCCCAGAAACAAAACTACTTCAGTGTAGAGTATATATTGCTGTTCATGGAGCAGTTTGTTTTTCTGGAATTTTTAAACAAGAAATACTATAGGTATTTCTTGCTAAAATCTGTTTTATTGGCATTGAGCCCTAAAGAAGACATCACAGGTGATGCTTTGCCCATACCAATAAAGCACATATCCCCTTGTCCTATGGAAGAGCATGTCATTTGCATAACACATTCAGCCCTATTGACACTGTTGCAATTTTTAATTCAGTTAGGTATTTAGGACGTATCCTCCTCTAGTCATAATAAAATCATCACAAAAACCTATGGGAGAAATGCATTCTCCTTGGGAATACATTTGTTTTTAAATTGGAATATCTCCAACTGTTATTAATTATTTTTGTGTGAAAATACCATAAGTGGTTGGTCTAAATTATGAATCAGTTATCTCCCAAATTAAATTATTAAAATCACCATCATTACCATCATTACTGGGTTATCCTAATGAGAAAGAGAAGCAAGAAAACCTATAAAATATTAGACTATTCCTACATATTTAACATGTAGAGATAAGTTGATATCTCCTCAAATGCATTATACCCAAAACACCCACTCCTTTGCCATCCTGCCCAACCGGTGCTTGAGTGTCTGCAATGCGCACACACACAACCCTAAAAACAACCTAGCAATTAAGTCAAACTGATTAAAGCTCCAAATCTATAAACCTAGTCACATTTGGAATAGAGACTTGGTAATCTCATTATTAGTATAAGTGATTCCAGCTAATTCCCAGTGGCTTTGGATATCTGATCTAAAATCTGAACTCTTGTTTTATACTTGGAGTGATACACAAAATTTTAAAGTAATTTTTCTAGGCAAGATGGAGGTGGAAAATGTTTTATTAACAAGAGAACCTTCAGTAGACATAAGTGCAATTCATTATTTAGAGGCAAAATCTGACTCTGAGTACATAGTTTATCAGGCAGTTATGTAGAAAATGAAAGAAGAAAAATGATTCCTACAAAATCACCAAACTGGAACAATGCGAAAATATAGATTTAGAGAATCAAGGATTTCATAAAAGTATAGCAAAAAAGCATAGTTTGGAGTCAGAAACCCAAGTTAGTTAGGTATTTAATTTTTGAGTCTCAGCTGTAAAATAAAAAAATAGGTGATAATTTATATATATATATATATATATATATATATATATATATGGTTAAAATAGAAGTCAAGGAAATAATGTGGAAGCATTTATAAACTCTAGAGGGATATCAGTTATTATTTATCATCAGAATCATTATACTTTTTCAATACTTTAATCTGATTTTTATTGGAGCAGAATGCTAAGTTTTAGCCTCTAGAAAATAGCAAGTGTATTTTTTTGAAAGATGGAAATAAGTCTTCAATTTATTTGATTCATCATTGAGAATCTGTGAATTTCTCTTCTGAAGTATTTTCCATATTGTAAATAAAAGGATTCTCATGAAATAATTTGTCTAGGAAAGGATATTTTATCTAATTTTTCAATTATCACTCATTCTCTGAAGAAGGACCCTGTCTCTGAGAAAATGAGGGCACAGGGGCAGCCCAATTTGATAAAGAAAATAAGGTAGTGGCAGCATAAAGTTGCTTTCATCATAGGTCTTGTGATTGGAGGGATCTGTGGTGTTGGGGAGCAAGAGAGGGTCCTGTTGTTCTCACACTGCTGTAAAGATACTACCTGAGACTGGGTAATTTATAAACAAAAGAGGTTTAATTGATTCACAGTTCCACATGGATGGAGAGGCCTCAGGAAACTTAAAATTATGGTGGAAGGCAAAGGGGAACCAAAGCACATCTTACACAGTGGCAGGAGAGAGAGAGAAACGGGAAGTGCCAGACATTTATCAAACAACCAGATCTTGTCAGAACTCACTATCACCAGACATCATGGAGGAAACAATCCCCATGATCCAATCACCTCCCATCAGGGCCCTCCCTCCACATGTGGAGATTATAATTTGGGATGATACAGAGCCAAACCATATCATTCCCCCCAGGCCCCTCCCAAATCTCATGTCCTTCTCACATTTCAAGACGCAATCATGCCTTCCCAATAGCTCCCCAAAGCCTTGACTGATTCCAGCATTGACACAAAAGTCCAAGTCCAAAGTCTCATTTCAGACAAGGCAAGTCCCTTTTGCCTATAAGTCTATAAAATAAAAAAAAAGTTACTTACTTCCAGGATAAAGTGGGGGGGGGGGGAGCGGTAAAGGCATTGGGTAAATGTTCTTATTCCAAATGGGAGAAACTGGCCAAACAATAGGGCCACAGATCCCTTCCAAGTCCAAAACCCAGTGGTGCAGTAATTAAATACTAAAGCTCCGAAGTGAACTCCTTTGACTTTATAATTTATATCCAGGGCATGATGACACAAGGGATGGGCTCCCATGATCTTGGGCACCTGGCAACTAAGGTGTAGGATGACATATAAAAAGAAAAGAGCTTCAACGCCAATTCTTGACATCAAAGACCAGTTCTGTTTGTGAAAGACTCATTCATCTCCAGTATTTCCTACCCAGAAATTTGTAGGTGAATATTGATTTTATAATTTCTGCATCTTTCTATTAATAAGAGTCATTCTTTTTTGTTCTTCTTTGGCCAAAGAGGAAGAGACAGAGATTTTAAAACACTTACACTGACTAGGCTATAGGCAGCATTCTTATTCCTGGTTAACCTGGGGTTCTGTTCTTGGAGAAGCCAAGCTAACATTCTAGGCAGACAGAATATGTACACTAAGAGAAGACAACTTAGAAGCCTCCCCTTGCATATTGGATTGACAGATGGGGTTTGGGATGGGAGAGAGTAGTTCTTCAATGCAATCGGCAAAGCTGCCCAGGGCATGAGCTTGGGAGAATCTGACAGAAACGGGCAACTGTGTTTGGATCAACCATCCAGAAGCATGGCCTAATGTCAAGTCAGGGCCAGGTGGAGAATGCAAGCCAGTGATCTGCAGCCGGACATAGAGAAGAGTGACTGGATTCCCATGGAATGGCAGCAGCAGGGGCTGCTAGAGTAAGCCCTCAGTTTGGTGACACCCTGATCAGCAGCTTGATGTGCAGCGTCTGCCCTGGGTAGGTTGGCCTCACTGCCCAGGTCTCCTCTTGGTGCTTGGTGCCTCCATCTGTCTCAGCTCTGCCTTGCTTTGGGAAACTGTTCCATCCTGGTTCATTTCTGCTTGACTACTGGGCCTCTGAGGCAGTGCTTTTCCCTGTTCCTCAGTTTGCTTGTGTGCTTATGTCCCTGATGCCAGTGTATGATTTATTCAATGAGGCTTTTCCTGCCTTCCCAGCCATTCTCCATGCCCTTCTAGACCTGCTTGTAATCCCAGAACTAATGGGGCCTTAGTAGGGGAAGACATATCCTAAGGCCATCATCTTATTATTAGGCAAGAATGCAAATATATACAACAGGTAAACCAACTTTATTTCTGCAAGATGACACTGAATTCAGCTAGGCAGCTACTCAATTTGGCTAGAGTTGAGGGAAAGCATGAGTTGGAAATAAATCAATTAAACAAGTTGGCTTAGATTGACTGGTCATTTCAGCCTAAAAGCTTGATCATTTTGCACTGAGTAGACACAGGTTTAGAGAGCTTCCAAAACACAGTTCCCATAGCAACTATACAAAAAAGAAATGGCAATAAGAAGCAGTGCATGTGGAATTCATTTTATCTTTTTTTGCCTGACTTCCTTTAGTCCCATCTCATATTCCCTTAGGCGCTGGCCATCTGGGTATGTTCTTTTTTTCTTAGCAGTTTTCCCCAGGAAAGAACTCTGTTTAAAATGCCCTTTCTTACCTACCTCTGACTGACAGAATGAGATTGTCATTTGCAAATGTGAACTTGAGTCTTTCGTGGCTCTAATGAAATCTTGCCTCAAACTGTCCCTGTCCTTCTCCCTTGAACTTCACTAGTTACCTTTGCTATAGGATTAGGGAGTTTATTACAAGAAGGATTAAGATTTTTGCTCTGGGACCTGTTTTGGTGATTTCTTTCAGTAAGGGAACACATCATTTTGCACAAAGCAGCTCCTGTAGCTCTGAAAACCTCAAAGAAAAATCCAGCCTTGAAGTCTCATTCCACTACTCCCTGCCACCCTTCTTATCGCTAATGAGTATATGATTCAGAACAGTCTGTTTTGGCAATTTACAGACTGATGTTTAATTCAGCCTCCTTTATTGATTTCTATCTTAATTCAAATGTCCATCTTCTGAACCTTGAAAAATATTTTCATTAGAATTACACTGAGCTTCCTTTTTAAAATAAACACGTAACAGAGCAGGGTGTCTCACCCAAAATTCATTTCATTATGTATAAAACAGTTTATTTCCTCTCATTTTTAAAATCTCTTTACCTAAGAATTGCCTCCATTTTCTGTTCCTAATACATGTGTAAAGATGTTCGCTTGAATTGCTTGTTTATCCCCAAATTACAAAGCAGTTGCAGACTTTCTTAACCATTTCTCTGATTTCCTCAGATTTATATTCAAAGTCTTCTAGAGGTTTATGACAGCTTACCTTTGCAGTTTATACCAAAATAAAAAAGATGCAAAAATCTTCAGCTTCTGTCATTGGTCCTCCAAAGTACCTTGCCATTTCCAGCAACATACCTATCTTTGCTCATGCCATTCCTTTTACCTGGGATGATATCTGTCATCTTTTCAGCAATCAAAAATTTCATTTCCCATTCTCTACTTCAGTTTCTCTTTTTAAAGCCAATGTTGATCTCTCTCTCTCTCTCTCTCTCTCTCTCTCTCTCTCTCTCTCACACACACACACACACACACACTCTCTCTCTCTCTCTCTCTCTCTCTCTCTCTCTCATTATGACATGCTCTTTGTTTGGTGTTGGTATTGGCATATAATTGCTGTATAGGAAACTGCTGAAAGATCAATGGGTTAAACAGTAAGCATTCTCATGCTTAAGAGTCCACAGTTCAATAGTGATTCAGCTGATTTAGGGATCAGCTTATCTGGGCAGCTCTGCTGCATGCTAAGAGTTAACTGAGATTGGCTCCAAATGAGAAGTTGGGTTCAAGTCTACCCCATGTGTGTTTATTTAGGGGCCTAGGTTGAAGGGGCAGTGATTACCTGGGGCATATTCTCTTGGCAGACCACTGGAGTGTGAAAAAAAAACCAAGCCAAACACACAAATACTCTTAAGGCTTCCGCTCAGATCACATTCACTCATACTTTAAGGCCAGAGCAAGTTATGTGTCCAAACCCAAGTTATGTGTCAACTGTGCACAGAAGTCTACTCTTTCCATAGTGGGAGGAGGAGGAGAATATTTGCTGACCAAGAATGCAAACTATCATGGAATTCTTCATGTACTGCAATATCCCCTTCCCATGTAGATATGCTGCATCTACCTGTATAGATAAGCTTCTGCTTAAAAAGTAGAGCTATATTTTATCATTGTGCTCTCCATCCCTAGCGCCTATCCCAATGACAGATAGCTGGACCCAAGTTAATATTTGTTTATCTGTTATTTTCACTGCATATTTTAGAGCAGTTTTAATTTCACAGCAAAATTGTGAGGAAGATACCGAGATTTCCTATATTCCATGCCCTGACATGTGTAGCTTTGCCCATTATCAACATCCCCCATCACAGTGGTACGTTTGTTATAATTGGTGGACATTATAACATTGACATAGTATAATACACATACTTTACACTAGGATTCACACTTTGTGATGTATATTCTATGGGTTTTTCCACAAATGTTTAATGACATGTATCCACCAGCATAGTATCAGAGTATTTTCACTGCCCCAAATCTTCTGTGCTCTACCTATTCCTCCTTCTTTATCCATTAGCCACTGGCAACCACTGATCTTTTCACTGCTCTGTAGTTTTGCCTTTTCTACATACAGTATATAACCTTTTCAGATTGGCTTCTTTCACTTAGTAATATGTATTTAAGTTTCCCTTTATATCTTTTCATGGCATGATAATTCATATCTTTATAGCAGTGAATAACATTTCATTGTCTTGATGTCCCACAGTTTATCCATTCGCCTGCTGAAGGATATCTTGATTTCTTCCAAATTTTAGCAATTATAAATAGAGCTACTGTAAACATTTGTGTGCAGGCTTTTGTGTAGATGTAAGTTTTCACCACTTTTGGGTAAAGAGCAAGGAGCCCAATTTCTGGATTGTATGTGAGGAGTATGTTTAGTTTTATAAGAAACTGCCAAACTGCCCTCCGAAGTGGCTGTACCATTTTGCATCCCTGCCAGCAATGAATGAGATTTCATTGCTCCACATCCTCAACAGCATTTAGTGTTGAGTGTTTCGGATTTTGGCCATTCTAATAAGTGTGAGGTGGTTTTTCACTGTTGTTTTGATTTGCATTTCCTTGATTACATGATGTAGAGCATCTTTTCACATTTTCACCCTTACTATATACTAACAGATACCCCAGCATTAGGTTCCAAGGATGGTCTGAATGAGAGTAGTTCCAAGAGATGCCATCAGTTTGGGGTAAACAATGACTATTTACACATTCCTAGCCATTTTAAGGCCTATGTAGTGGCACAGCCAGGTAGCTGTGGTTAATCAAGATAGGCAGGTAATGGTGTCTTTATTTAAATTGTACATTACTGGGTCAGTTTGGTAAACAGAAACACTGAAAGATGAAACCCTGCTCAGAAGTTTCTTTATGAGCCTTTCTAGTCTATTCAGGGGCAAAACATCAGTTGTCTATATTTATTTTTGTAGAGGTAATGACAGAATATTTGGTCATAGCCTCCATCTACTTTTGGCAACGATAGCTCTCTTTTGCTTTTTCATTCTGTCTACTGTATGACATAGATTCCAAGTACCTCCTTGAGCGAATTCTTGAGTGGCTTAATGCAAATTTGCAGTGTCTTTTATGGGCTCTGGCACATGCAGGGCTTCCTTTTGCAGCTGCATTGCTGATAAACATGTAAAAATAAATCCTTCCCAGGACATTTTTTTTACAATGAGAATAAAGCAGGCGGCAGGGGAATTCACAGCTGAGAAGTATTATAAAAGAGCATAAGCTGGGCATGGTGGCTCACACCTGTAATTCTAGTAATTTAAGAAGCTGTGGTGGGCAGATCACCTGAGATCAGAAGTTCGAGACCAGCCTGGCTAACATGGTGAAACCTCACTTCTACTAAAAGTACAAAAATTAGCTGGGCATGGTGGTGCAAGCCTGTAATCCCAGCTACTTTGGAGACTGAGGCATGAGAATCGCTTGAACCCAGGAGGCAGAGGTTGCAGCGAGCTGAGATGGTACCACTGCACTTCAGCCTGGTTGGTAGAGCAAGACTCTGTCTCAAAAGAAAAAAAAAAAAACAACAGGGATCATGGGTTTGAAGGTAAGACAGATCTGAGTTTGAATCATAACTCTGCCACTTTCTGACTCTCTGTCCCTGTAACATTGGAAAAATTACTTAACCACTCAGAAACTCAACTCCCTTATCTGAAAAATTGAGATTCAAATAATTAATTCAAAAATCAATAAGTGTTTATTGATTGTTTACAATATATCTGGAAGGGTAGCACAAGGACAAGTGAAACAATGCATATTTTTATGTAAAATATGCTTCATGGATATGAGGTGCTTATATCATACATTATTTATCTTATTACTGCTATTATTTAATTTTCTTTGTGATCTAAATTTTTATTAGTTTTTTTTAATTTCAACTTTTTAGATTCAGGGAGTATATATGCAAGTTTGTTAAATGGACATATTGCGTGATGCTGAGGTTTGGAGTACAATTGATCTTAGCACCCAGGTAGTGAGCACAGTACCCAGTAGTTTTTCAAACCTTGGTGCCCTCCCTCCCTGCCTCCTCTAGTAGTTCCCATGAGCTTCTGTTATCTGCACTCTTACCGTTCTTCTCTGACCAGCTCCTCCATACATTATGATCCTTAACTTCATTGAACATTAAATGAAAATGGCTAACTAACCAGTTAAAATCAGTTCATAGTATTTATGTGTTATGTATGTACTGCGCTAGGCCTGTGAATCAGTATTTCTTTGTGCACTAGGCTAGGAAAGTGCATGTATTTGGAATTTTTTATTTTAGAGAAGAGCAGGCCAAACCTCTCACCAATTAAGCCATTTTCAGCTAGGGACAGTTTTGCTCTCTGCGGCAGACATTTGACAATATCTAGAGACATTCTTATTGTCACCACTTGTTGAAGTGAATGCTGTTGGCACCTTATGGGGTGCTACGTCTGGTGGGTAGAGTCTAAGATGTTGCTACATATGTTACATCGCACAGAACTGGTCCCTGTTCCGCAACAAAGCATTATATGGCCCAGAATGTCAAGAATGTCACTACTGAGAAATCCTACAGTCCAACTAGGGAACAGGGGAGAAGGGGATTTTCTAATGAAGAGTGGATTTTGTCAAAAATCTCACTCTTACCTGAAGAATCATGTGAATTTGGACTTAGGTTGGCAGTATCGAGAGGTGCTGAACCATCTGAGTAATTCACATTAAGACCGTCTCTCTAAAAACCCACATGGTTTCAACTCATTAAATAAATGCAAGGAGAAGTGTTTCTCTCTTCTTATTGCTCATAAATCAAGGTAAATGACTCAGAATTCATTGGCAGAAATTACTGACAACAATCTTGTTCTCAAGCTGCTGCATAACCTAGAATTTGAAAGCACGCAAACATGGGTTGCAACCAAAACATAGGCCCTGAGCTGTCCTACATTTGACTCCTCACTCAAGCTTTTCCTGTATGTTTGAGTCCTTGGCTGCTGTCTGGGGAATGATCCATACCTTATCCTGGCACTGAGGGGTTGAGGTGTTTGCACAATTTTCCTAGCAGATTGTTAGGATGGCAGGCCCTGTCTCTCCATCACCCACCCTAATTCCTTCTCTCTTTTTACCTCTTGCCAGGTAAAGTCTGAGAAGTCCACTTCTTATGTTGCAGGTGGCAGCTGACAAAAATGAGTTCAGGAATTCAAGTTGATCATGCAGATTTAGGCTTATGCTATTGGAGGCTGTTTCCAATAACAGGACTTTGTAGAATTACACCAAGTGGGTAGTCAGAAAGTCAACACCAAGCGGGAAGCTAAGGTGGAAACTAGAGGGAGTAATGTTGAAGTATCTGGCTGGCCCTTTACAAAATCTGTTTCCTTTTTTTCTTGATTACATTTCCTACTCCCCTTGCAGTGATCACATGGAAGGCCAGTGGAATATGTAATAAATGATATTTGCCCCTTCAGCCTGGATCCATAAAAACTTTCCACACATCTTCCAATGGATTTGGAGGCTTAGGGCAATCTTGAATATTTTGAGGATGGCACAGCCCCCTCCTCCCTTAAGTAATATGATAGCCATGCTATGAGAAGCAAGACCATATCCAGTGACCTGAAAAGAAGAAGCCTGGGGATGAGAGAAGTCAGCTGACAGGCAGTGAGGGAGACGCATGTGCAAAGAGGCAGTGATGACTATGGACAGGGGGGTTTATCTGACTTTTGCCAACCATGCATTACTTGCTGGGAAGCTTTCACCATGGCTGCACCTAGCAGGTGCCATCCAGTTTCTTGACAATGATTCTGGACAGCCAAAGACACATTTGATAAACACATGAGATTAGAGAGTAGTTACAAATAAGTCACTGTGATGAAAAGCATAGCCCTCACTCTGACAGATCTGCCTGGAGAGGCAGTTGTCAGAGGTAGACAATTTCACTCTAGAACACCATTAATATCTTTTTTCTCTCCATGCTTTCCACATATTCTGGCCAATTATTTTTCCTTCATTATGTTCCCTAGGGTAAAAAGAAAGTTTTTGTTTGTTTGTTTGTTTTTAACAAAGAAAAGCCATACTAATGGCAAAACAAACAACTCTATCCTGAACTTCCTACTACAAGCACCCTCAGTTTTAATTAAGATTGAGTCTCTTTTTTTCCCACCTCAAACATCATTTTCCTTAATAGCACAGGTGGCCACAGAAATCACTTAGAAATGGCTTTGGAACTTGTTTAATGTCACTGCCTAATCACTTTTCTAAATGTCACTGATTCAAAACATTCATTTTTATCTTAAGTTTCTACCCTGCTTCTCTTTCCTTCCAGGTAGGCCACCCTCAGCATATCTGCATGGAAGAAAAAACCTTCTTCTGTTTGGTTTTATTCCATTTTTTTTTTTTTTAAAAAAAGATTGTGAGAGGCCCTCCAGGCAGGGGACACCTACACAGATGATCAGATAATGTTTCTTTTTCAATAAGGAATGTTGTAATGTATGACAACTAAGATTCTTTTTACTACTGAGAAGTAGGGTTTTATACATCTTTATATCTCTTCCAGACTCCTGCAGATTTGGCAAGGCATCTGCCACCTTGACCCCTTGTTCCAGACCTCTTGAGATGCCCAAGGGTTTAGACAGCACTCAGCTGTCTAGAAATGTTTCAAGGGCACGATTTTTAGTTCTTTTCCCCAACTTCAGCTCTTTATCCAGATTTTATTACATACTTATATTCTCTAGCTTGTTGATAAGCAAATAACGGTAATACATTTTAAATATATTCTAAATAAACCATATAAAAGCACAACATAACTCACCTTTATGACCTAAGCATGAAGGAACAGTGCAGATGAAGGTGATGGAAGGAGACATATGTGAGAAAAAGACATGGGAACTGAATCTGCCTATTTTACCTCAGGAGTTAACCTGCAATGGGTTACATACCCTTCCTCTTTATAAACCTTGTTCTCCTCTTGAAATTATGGTTTAATGTAATGAAACACCTTCTCTTTCTCATACTACTTTTGGTAAAATGAGTCTTTTTATTTAATAGTGTTGAATAAGAATAGGAAGCCTCAGAGAGGAAAAAATGAGGGCTGCTTCACACGGTGGGCAACACCACTGTTTACTCAGCAAGTATCAATGCTGCCAGTCCCTAGGACTCAGCAATGGAAAGAAAGAGTTCCTGCTTTTCTGAGAGCTCCTAGTCCAATTGTAGGGATGGGCATATTAATACTTTATTATGACGAGTATAAATACCTTTATACTTCCCTTAGGAAGGTGAGCAAGACACCAAAGGAATCAAAGAGGAAGGTAAAACTGAAGAAGGCTTTTCAGAAGGGGGAGCACTAATTTGACTTCATTTTTACATAACAAATACTTCAGTTAACCCAGTTGGGGGGAAGATGCAAAAGAAGCTATTTGGGGGGCATGATGAGTTTAAACTGGTTGTAGGCTACTCAGGCCTTGTGGTCAGGATATATAATAGTAGATCTATAATAGATTATATAGAAATAGATTTGGGCACCTATGATATATAGTAATTAGGGCCATGGAAGTCAGTTTTTCCAGGAAGAGTATACACAAAGCTAAAGAATGAGGCAGATGAATGGTGGGAGAAATCTGGCATATAGAATGTCCCCAATAAATATTTGTTGCATAAGAAAATCAATGAATGAATGAAGGAATGAACGAACCTGGGAAGTATATTGAAAAAGAGTAACCCAAAGATGGCCAGGAAACCAGTAGAGAACGAAATAAAAGACAAATTTCGAGAAGGATGATTGTAAATAGCATTAAATACTGAAGAGAGACCAAATAAGATGAACATATCATTCAGCTGAATGGAAATGTGTGTATTACATTCACCTATCAGAGGATTATTAAAAATCTGCATTTTAAATTATGGAAACCCTTATGTACATTTTTAGTTTCGTAAAATCCTGGAGATTCTGACCAATACAATAAGCTAAGAAATCAGAAGCATAAACATTGGAAAGGCAGAGATAAAATTATATTATTTGCAGATAATTTCAATGAAAATCTAGTAAATCAGCAAAATATTAGACTAATTAAAAACCTTGCCAAAGTTTCCAGCAAGATTAACAGTAGCATTTTCTATACCAATTAATAACCAACTAAAAATGTAATATAAAATAGATACCAGTTAGTAATTAACAAATTATCCACAAAACTGATGGGAATTTTAAAAATACGGTGAAAGTGAAGAAGCCTTTTTTTTTTTTTTTTTTTTTTTTAGGAAATATGACAAACTGATTCTAAAATTTATATGGAGAAATAAAGTCCTTGTATACTAAAGAAATATTTTGATAAAGCAAGAAAATCAAGACAGGTAGACTTAGCCTACCAGACACTAAGAAATATTACAAAATCATAATAATAAAACCAGCAAGTTACTGGTGAAGCTGCAAATACATAGATCAGTAGAACATAGTAGAGGCCAGAAACAGGTGCAATTTATATGAAAATTTGCTGGGCAGAGGTGATGTTACAAATCAGTGGAGAAGAGTAATTACAGAAGGAGAAATTCAAATGACTCCTAAGTATATGAAGAGGTGCTTTACCTAACTGGTAATCAAGACTGGGTATAGTGGCTCACACCTGTAATCCCAGCACTTGGGGATCTGAGGTGAGAGGACTGCTTGAGCCCAGGAGTTTGAGATCAGCCTAGGCAGCATAGGGAGACCCCGTATCTACAAATACAAAAATAAATGAGTATAGCTAGTAATCAGAGAAATATAAATTAAAACAACAGTGAACTAAAATGAGAAATAAAACATATCACTACAAAAAAATCAATGAAACACAAAAAAATACAGCAGGAAAGGAAAAGAAGTAACAAAGAACTTCAAAACAGAGAGAAAACGATGAATAGCTAAGTAAGTCCTTCCCTATCAATAATTACTTTAAACATGGATGGATTATACTTCCCAATCCAAAGACAGAGCATAGTACACAAACAAAAACAAGACTCAACTTCTTCTGTCTGTAAGAAATTCACTTTGAATTTAAGGACAGTCTGAAAGTGAAAGGATGAAAAAAGATATTCTGTGTAAATGATAAGCAAAAGAGAGCGGAGGTGGCTATACTTACAGCAGGAAAGATTTAAGTGATTTTTAGATTCGATGCTACCCCCATAAAAATCCCAGTGACATTTTAAAAATCAAAAACTGTTACAAGAGATGAGGATATTGTATAATAATAAAAGGAAAATTCATCAGAAAGTAATGTAATTATAAATATATACCTAACATCAAAGCATCTAAAGAAACACTGAGAAACATTGACAGGGAGAAATGGAAAGTGACTGGGTGAGGTGGCTCATGCCTGTAATTCCAGCACTTTGGGAGGTCTAGATGAGGGGGGATCACCTGGGGTCACAAGTTCAAGACTAGCTTGGCCAACATGGTGAAACCCCATTTCTACTAAAAATACAAAAAGTAGCTGGGCATGGTGGCAGGTGCCTGTAATCTCAGCTACTCAGGAGGCTGAGGCAGCAGAATCGCTTAAACCTGGGAGGCAGATGTTGCAGTAAGCTGAGGTTGTGCCACTGCACTCCAGCCTGGGTAGAAGAGTGAGACCCCTTCTTAAAAAAAAAAAAAGAAATGGAATATGAAACAATTAATAGTAGGATACTTCAGTACTCCTTTCAGCAATGAATAGAACATCCAGACAGAAAAACAATAAGAAAACAGTGGCCTTGTGCTATACTCTAGACCAAATGGATTTAACAATCATATACAGAACATTCCATCTGACAGTAACTGAACACATTCTTTTCAAGTGCACACAGAACAATTTCCAGGATAAATTGTATGTTAGGTCACAAAATAAATTTTAACAAACTGAAAAGACTGAAATAATATCAAGTATCTTTTCTGACTGCAATGTTATGAAACTTAAAATCAATAGAGGTTGAGTAGCCCTTATCTGAAATGCTTATGAACAGAAGTATTTTGGATTCTGGATTTCTTGAGGTTTGGGAATATTTGCATTATATACTTAGTGGTTGAACATCCCAAATCCAAAAATATGAAATCTAAAATTCTCCAAAACTGAAAACATTTTGAATATCAACCTGATACACAAAGAAACTATTGCATTTTGAAGCATTTTGGATTTCAGATTTTTGAATTTGGGATGCTCACCCTGTAACAGAAGGAAAACTGAAAAATTCACAAATACATGGAAATTAAACAGCACATTTCTGAACAACAATGGGTCAAAGAAGAAATGGTAAGGGAAATTTAAAAGTATCTGAGATTATGTGGTTTGGCTATGTGTCCACACCCAAATATCAATTTGAATTGTACTCCCATAATTCCCACATGTTGTGGGAGGAACGTAGTATGAGATAATTTGAATCATGGGGGCAGTTTCTCCCATACTGTTCTTTTAGTAGTGAGTAAGTCCCATGAGATCCAATGGTTTTATCAGGGCTTTCCGCTTTTGCATCTTCTCATTTTCTCTTGCTGCTGCCATGTAAGAAGTGTCTTTCACCTCCCACCATGATTCTGAGGCCACCTCAGCCATGTGGAACTATAAGTTCAATTAAACCTCTTTGTCTTCCTAGTCTCTGGTATGTCTTTATCAGCAGTGTGAAAATGACTAATACATGAGATAAATGAAAATGGAAACACAACACCCCAGAACTTATGTAGTGCAGCAGAAGCAATTCTAAGAGATAAGTTTATAAAGATATATGCCTACATTAAAAAAAAATTAGGTTCTAAATAAACAGCCTAATGTTACACCTCATGAAACTAGAAAAAGAACAAACTAAGCCAAAGTTAGCAGAAGGGAGGATGTAACAAAAATCAGAACAAAAATAAATGAAATTGAGACAAGAAAACAATAGGAAAGATCAATGAAATTGAGATGATTTTTGAAAAGATAAAAGTAATACAGAAACCTTTAGCTAGACTAAATAAGAAAAAAGTAGAGAAGACACTAAAAAAATAAAAAATTAAAGAGAAGACATGACAACCAATACCACAGAAATACACAGCATCATAAGAGATTACTATGAGCAATTATATGTCAACAAATTGTATGACCTAGAAGAAATGGATATATTTCTAGACACTTACTAGAAACTTACTAAGACTGAATCATGAAGAAATAGAAAATCTGCACACCATTAAAAAATAAGATTGAAGCAGCAATAATAATATAAAAAATCTCTGATCAAAGAAAAGCTCTCATCAAAGCAAAATCTCTCATCAAAGAAAATGGCTTCATTGAACAATTCAACCAAACATTTAAGTAATACCAATCCCTCTCAAGATCTTCCAAAAAACTGAAGAGGAGAGAACACTTCCAAACTCATTTTATGAGTCCAGCATTACCCTGATACCAAAGCCAGAGAAAGCCACTATAAGAAAGTTATAGGCCAAGATCTCAATGCCTATAGATGCAAAAATACTCAACAAGATAATAGCAAACTGAATTCAACAGCACATTAAAAAGATCATGTATGATGATCAAGTGAGATTTATCCCAGGGAAGCAAGGATAGCTTAACATATACAAATCATTTAATGTGATATACTACATTAAGAGAATAAAGTATAAAACTCACATGATCATCTCAATAAAGGCATAAGAACTTGACAAAATTTAACAACTTTCATGATTAAAAAAAGTCTCAAACTAGATATAGAAAGAATTTATGTAAGCATAATAAGTGCATATGGCAAGCCCACTGCTAATATTCTATTCAACGTGATATTGGAATTTCTGGCCAGAATAATTAGGCAAGAAAAAGAAATAAAGGACACGCAAACTGAAAAGGAGAAGTAAAACAATCTCTGTTTGCAGATGACATAATCTTATATGTAGAAAACCCCGATTGAAAATGGGTAAAAAAACTTAACAGACATTTCTCCAAAGAAGACATACAAATGGACAACAGGTATGAAAAAGTGCTCAACATCACTAATTATTAGGAAAAGGCAAATCAAAACCATAATGAGATACAACCTCACACCTGTTATGATAGCTGCCATCAAAAATACAAAATATAACAAGTGTTGACAAATGTGTGGATAAACTGGATCTCTTGTACATTGTTGGAGGAGATGCAAAATGGTAGAGTCACTTTGAAAAACAGTCTGGAGTTTCATGAAAAAATTAAAAACAACTATCATATGATCCAGTAATCCCACTTCTGAGTAAATACCCCAAAAATTGAAATCAGAATCTGGAAGAGATATCTATACTCCCATGTTTACTGAAGCATAATTCATAATAGCCAAGATATATAAGCAACCTCAGTGTCCACTGATGGATGAATAGTCAAAGTGTGGTATGTAGATACAACAGATATAATTCAGCTCTTAAGAAGGAAATCCTGCCATATGCGACAACATGAATGAACCTGGAAAATATTCTACTTAGTGAAATTAGCTAGTCATAGAAGAACAAATATTGCATGTTTTCACTTGTGAGAAGTATCTAAAATATTCAAACTCACAGAAGCAGAGACTAGAATAGTGGTTGCCATGGGCCAGTGGAAGGGAAATGGGAGAGTTGTTCAATGGCTGTAAGCTTCAGCTATGCAAAATGAATAAGTTCAAGAGATCTACTGTTAAGCATTGTACTTATAGTTAACAATAGTGTGCATTTAAAAGATTTGAGAGGATACATCTCATGTTAAGTGCTCTTAAACACACACACACACCCCCCCCACAAAACAAAATCAACCAACCAACCAATAAAAGACAAAAGGGCACAAGGAATCTTTTGGAAGTGATGGATATGTTTATTACCTTGATTATGGTGATGGTTTCATGAGTATATGCATGTCTCCAAACTCATCAAATTGTATACATTAAATAAGTACAATTTTGTGTATAAATTATGCCTCAGTAAATCTGTTTAAAAAATAACAGAGAACTCTAAAGTGGATCATCTATTAAAATTGAATATGTTTTTAAGTATATAGGCTAATAATTATCTCCTTTCCTGGTGGAAGGATAAATCAGGGCAGTCATTTTATTATTTTGTTGAACAATCAGATGGTAGTTAATGGAATCAAATATATGTATACCTTAGAAGCCAATATTTTCATTCCTGGGAGTATAAACTGGACCAGTGTTTTTCAAAGTTTAGTGTACATGTGAATCACTTGAGGATTCTGTTAAAATGCAGATCCTAATTGAGTAGGTCTGTGGTGTGGCCTGAGATTCTGCATTTATAACAAATTCTATGGGATGGAAACACTGCTGGTTGGTGAACAATACTTTGAAGAGCAAGGCCCTAGAATAATAATTCTCACTGTCATGTACATGATGGAATCACCTGGGACCTCAATAAAAATACTGTTGTACAAGTCCCACCCCAGAACAGACGAGTTGGGTTTGAGGTAGGGAAGGTAAGGAGTGAGGTCTCCAAGCACTAGTATCTAAAAACAAAAGAACTTTGCAGATGATTCTAATATATAACCAAGGTTGAGAATCTTTGAGATACATTTTCTCATAGGAAGCACAATTTTACATATATATATATGTATATCACAGGGACATCTTGTCAAATAAAGATAATCAAAATGTCCATAATTCATATGTGGTTTAGCAAATCTGTGGTATATGTACAGAATAGAATACTATTAAGAAGTCTAGATAAATAAAACATTTATATATAACAATATAGGTAAATGTCAAAAAACACCTGGGACAAAGAAAGAAAATTATTTTTTTGGCAGCATGGTAACATTTGCATAAACTATACATACAGACAATGCTATGTATTTTGCTATGTACTTGCATTTGATAACATATGTATATAAAAATATACATATATGGGTTGTACCTTAGGCAGATAAGAAGAGTAGAATTAGGATGAGCACAAAGAAAGAATGCAACAGAAATATATATTTTTTATTTATATTTTTATTTATTTACTTATTATACTTTAAGTTGTGGAGTTTATGTGCAGAACGTGCAGGTTTGTCAAATGGGTATACACGTGCCACGGTGGTTTGCTGCATCCATCACCCTGTCATCTACATTAGATATTTCTCTAATGCTATCTCTCCTTTATCCCCCCCCACCCCCTGCTATCCCTCCCCTACCCACCCACCCCACAATAGGCTCCAGTGTGAGATGTTCCTCACCCTGTGTCCATATGTTCTCATTGTTCAATACCCACTTATGAGTGAGAACATGTGGGGTTTGGTTTTCTGTTCTTGTGTTTGTTTGCTGAGAATGATGGTTTCTAGCTTCATCCATGTCCCTGCAAAGGATATGAACTCATCCTTTTTTATGGCTGCATAGTATTCCCATATGCACCACATTTTCTTTATCCAGTCTATCACTGATGGGCATTTGGGTTGGTTCCAAGTCTTTGCTCTTGTGAATAGTGCTGCAATAAACATAGGTGTGCATGTGTCTTTATAATAGAATGATTTATAATCCTTTGGGTATACACCCAGTAATGGGATTGCTGGGTCAAATGATATTTCTATTTCTAGATCCTTGAGGAATCGCCACACTGTCTTCCACAATGGTTGAACTAATTTACACTCCCACCAACAGTGTAAAAGCATTCCTATTCTCCACATCCTCTCCAGCATCTGTTGTCTCCTGATTTTTTAATGATCGCCATTCTAACTGGCATGAGGTGGTATCTCAACGTGGTTTTGATTTGCATTTCTCTAATGACCAATGATGATGAGCTTTTTTTCATATTTTTATTGACTGCATAAATGTCCTCTTTTGAAAAGTGTCTGTTTGTATCCTTTGCCCACTTTTTGCTGGGGTTGTTTTGTTCTTGTACATTTGTGTAAGTTCTCTGTAGATTCTGGATATTAGCCCTTTGTCAGGTGGGTAGATTGCAAAAATTTTTTCCCATTCTGTTGGTTGCCAGTTTAATTATATTTTCTTTTGCTGTGCAGAAGCTGTGGAGTTTAATTAAATCCCATTTGTCTATTTTGGCTTTTGTTGCCATTGTTTTTGGTGTTTTAGTCATGAAGTCCTTGCCCATGCCTGTGTCCTGAATGATATTGCCTAGGTTTTCTTCTAGGGTTTCTATTGTGTTAGATCTTACGTTTAAATCTTTAATCCCTCTGGAATTAATTTTCGTATAAGGTGTCAGATAGGGGTCCAGATTCAGCTCTCTGCCTATGGCTAGCCCGCTTTTCCAACACCATTTATTAAATAGGGAATCCTTTCCCCACTGCTTGTTTTTGTGAGGTTTGTCAAGGATCAGATGGTTGTAGATGTGTGGCATTATTTCTGAGGACTCTGTTCTGTTCCACTGGTCTATTATCTCTGTTTTGGTACCAGTATCATACTGTTTTGATTTTTTTTTTCCTTAGGATTGTCTTAGCCATACAGGCACTTTTTGGTTCCGTCTGAAATTTAAGGTTTTTTTTTTCCCAATTCTGTGAAGAAATTAAGAGTATTTTTATGGAATATTGATGAAAGTTGGCCATCACTGTAGATGTTGAAAAACTCAATTCTATGCATCAGGTTAAAAAAATAGAAATCACCAGCTCTTATGAATGAACTTAAAATAATTTCCATGAAGTTATTGGCATGAAAATCAAAATGTTTGATGAGAGAATGTGGAGTAAGACTATTTTCCTCCATGGCTAGCATAAGAAAGTTAGCTGAAAAAGAAATTAAAGAGGTGGGGATAGAAAAGAGCCTATAGGGGGTATTTTTGTGTGAGATTCTTGAAACAATTGCTAGATGGAGAGGAGGGAATCTGCAGAGAAGATGAAGTTGAGGCCCCTGAACTGACAGCGACTGGTTCTTGAAGATGCAGGAAGCTATGGAAATCCAGAACAATGGGTTCCAAATGCTGTTCTGCAGATTAGAGATTGCTTAGTTTTATGAGGGCACCTGGGATATACACTCAGGACTCAATATCTCACACCCCTTTTTTTTTGCATGAAATATTTTACTACCAAGAGAAAGATCTCGAGAGCTTGTGAAACTATAGATTCCTGACTCATACCCTTGGGAATTCAGATAATTCAGATTCAGCTAAGTGGGCATTGGAAATCCATATTTTTAACAAAGTTTCCAAGTGAATTGTATGTTTATTAAATTTGGGAGGCACTTGTTTAGGACATAGGTGAAGAGGATAGTTTTGGGTAGAGGAAAGTGTTCTTTTGGGACAGCTAAAAAGATTTCAGGATGGATGTGGATACAGGTAAGGTTACTGTTTTAAGCAAGATTGGCTCTGGACGTGTTATCTGATAAGACAAGTGGGGAAAATGTGTACCTCATCTAGAAATCTGGTTTCAGAGCTTGTAAGAAATTCTTTGAGGGTAACAGTGACTGAAATTGCTCCAAAAGTACCCTGGCCTCTTGTCCCAGGAACAGGGAGTTCTTAAACCAAAAAAGTGAGGTGTCTGTAAGTTAAAGACTAAATGACCTATAATGCCATTAAGGCTAGATCAGCTAGGGTCTATGCAGAGTAGCCGAGTGGAGGCCCTCAGGATGAAGCAGTGGTCACAGAGGCAGCTATCACTGGAGAGCAGCAAGATGTTTTCTGGAGCTATGGTAAAGAATGGAGATGGACTTAGGACCCTTCTTCACTAGATGGCCTGTGTGAGGGGAACTGTGGGAGTGCAGTGGAAAGAGGTTTGGGTAGTGGGAGACTGAATAGGAAAACTATTCACCAGTGATGACCCCATGATTCTGTGGAACTTTTCTGTGCTGTGTCTCGAATCTCATTTTTTTCCCACACTCTTACCCACATAATCCAATCTACCTAACAAGCTTGAGCTCCTTCTTAAAGTACTATCTCAAGAATCATTTTCAAGACTCATCTTCTGTGAGAACTTCCCCTTACTTCCAGATATTGGTGAGTTCTTCCTTTGTGTTCCAATGCATCATGTTTATACCTCCCATTGTTGTGTACACCAAATTACATTCCTCCCTACTAGCTTAGAAGAGTTAGAAATTCTCAATTAATAGCCATGAATTAATGAATAAAGTGATAAACTGAGTGATTAAAAGAACCAAATGATTCTGTAACTATCAGCTAAGCCTTTGATTGTCCATACATAACCAGGGATGGCGTGGAAAAGAAGTGCTATAGAGCTAAGCGTAGTAGGTGCATGTATAGTCTAGAGCAGTGTACACCCATTCACCACCAATGTACCAGGAATTCTAGGAAATAAAAGTCAACAAATACAATTATATCAATTGAAAAGCAGTTGAAATGTTCCTAAAGCCTAGTGTGATAAGCTTTGCCCTGTGTGGAATACCGAAGAACACTGAGTTTCAAGATAGTTATGACTCCTGTTTTCTAGATACCAATAAAACACAAAATCCTGAGTGAGAAAGGGACCTTCTTAAAGATAGAAAGAGATGTCTGATTAGCTGAGTATCATCTTACAGTAATCTCCCATTATATCATCTAGCCTTATTCTCGAGTATTCAGCACATCTATGTATATTTCTATTCAATTCTAATTAGCTTACATGTGATATATATGTTCATGTCTCATCACTATGATTATATATTGTATATAAGGGTAATCTCCCTCGAGTATCTTGGTCATTGCATTTCACACAACAGATGTGATATCATAGAATGGTAGGAAGCATATAACAAAATTCTCATTTTGCCAAAGAGAAAACTGAGACCTAGGGATGTATACAAACTTTCCTATATTACACTTCATTCAAACAATGGAAGAGTCACCAAATTAGTCATTCAACAAATATTTCAGTGACTTAATGTGGAAAAATATACAAAATGTTGGCTATGAAGATGAATACCACACACCCTGACATCAAGAATTTCACAGTCTTCTTGGGAACACACACATAAACAGCAGTACACTGTCAATGGAGTGTGTACTTCGGTTTAAAATTTTGGAGAACAGTTTGACAATGTATAATTTAAAAAAAACATGTCCTTGGTTCTTCAAATCCACTCTCAAGAATTAATCCAGTAGAAAAAAGAGGATAGTTTTGGGTAGATGTAAGCAAAGATTTAGCTATAAATTATTCTTTTTTCTTTTTAAAGACTATTGCTTGATTTCAGAATAAACTATGATTTGTGACCCATGGAATCCTTTGCTATTAAAAAGTGCATTGAGGAAAAATATTAACATGGGAAGACGATCATAACAGATCATTGAAAAGAGAGTAGATTCCCTTGTGGTCTATATATTACAAACCCATTTATGAAAAGTATATCTTTATTTATGCCTAGAAAGAAGGCTCTCTAAAAGAAAAAAGTTCTAATGAAAATAAACTGTATCTGGATATCAAAATAGCATTGAGTTCCTGAATATCTGGGTCTCTCCATGTAGGGGCAGAAGGCTGGAAGAACTGAGTCAGTACAGACTGACTTATTCATCAGTGACCCATTGGACATGAGCAGTTCTCATTTTCTGCTGAATTGTCCAAATTGAAGAGGATATGTAAATACTTTTTTAAAAAAATTTTATGGGGGAAAACCTAAAATATTTTTCTATAAATCTTGGTAAAGAAGAAACTAGAAAGAAACACATCAAAGTCAAATCTACTTTCAAAAAATGTCCCGAGCATGTGAGAGCACAGCCCTGCTCCTTCTCTTGTGCCAGACAAAGTTATTGACACTCCTTCTGGTGAGTCCCATGTCCCTGCCAGGCTCTGAGTATCATAACCAAATATCTCATGTTCAGAACAGGTTGTGTATTTTGATGGTTTTTATTCTTTGAAAACAGGTAATTTAGGCATAGGTCCTAAGGCTTTATTAGGCAGAACAGCAAGTTACGCAGAACATTCATTTCTCTAATTGTCCAAATAATCAGGTATTTATTTGTTATTTAGATCCTGCTAATTTCTGTTTTTACTAAAGTGCTTTCAGTCTATTATGAAGGCTTCAGCATAACATAAAAGGATGAACTGAGAAAAATTCAATGGGAATGCTGCACCAAGGTCAGAGTGAAAATAATATTTACCTCACAAAGACCTCCAGGCACTCAGATTAAATTAGAACAGTAATGAGTACATGCTCCCTTCTATTTATTTAGTTGGCAGGAGGTACTTTATTTTATATACATCACATATCCATCACTGAAAATGTATTCTATTTTTAAAGTGTCACACCCTATTGGATAGAGAATCTGGCTTCTTAAAGGCCATGGAGGCAGAGAAAGGGGAAAGAGGCAGAGAACAAACATTTATTGAACATCTCCTGGGATCTCATTTAACCCTCCCCCTTGAATCCTCATAGATCCCGGTTCTCAGACCTTCCATGGAATTATTATAATTCCCATTTTACAGATGAACAAATTGAGATTGAGTTTCAGAGAGTTAAAAAAGTACAGCACACCTGTGGTTACATAATTGGGAGTGACAGAAACAGATTTCAGACTCAGGTATGTCAGATCCCAAAGCCTGTGCTTTTTCTAAAGCACTTTGAAGGTTGGACAGAATGAATGCCATGGTGTCATGCTAAATCAAAAAGGAGGCAGAGACACCAAGTGACAGGGAATGTAGACTTGCCATTTAGACATTGAACCCCTTCTATGAAACTGTCACACAGTTTCCTACATTAATATCAGCAGAGCATGAGAGATGTAGTCAAGGGAGGTGAATATGATCAGACTCATATGCACATTTGCAGGAAGTTAAGTAGGACTGACTGTCCTCAAAGCTAAGGAGTAGGGGGTCATCATCTCTGTGTTGGTGAGACAGAGCATGCAGGCTTAATGTTGAATCAAAATTAGCTTCTTAGCTATTTCTCACAGGTCCCAATTATTCCCTCCAGGGTTATGTAGCCTACTGAAAGGCAATGCTAAACAATTTTTTAAGGAGCTGATGTCCTTTAATGAGATGGTTAAGAGAGGCTTCTTGTAGGAGAACATGTCTTATGAGAACAAGCTTTAGGCAGGCCTCTTCCAGACGTCACCTTTGAATTTCCATTGATTCTATTTCCTCTGTTAGGCTGTGTTTGGGATTTTTGTTCTTCACTTGAAATAAGTCAGAAGTAAGCAGGCCTCTGGTTCTGGGTTGAAAATCCTCTAAGGATGTCTTCTGCTGCCAAATCTTGAGAGAGTATGGGCTGTTTAAGAAGCAAACACAGGCTTTGGAGTGGTCCCACTCAACATATCAAATAGAGCCAAAGCCCTGTAACAAAGAAATAGACGGAAATAAATGCTTTTGTAATTTTTTTTTGAGATGGAGTTTTGCTGTGTTGCTCAGGCTGGAGCATGGCAGCACGATCTTGGCTCACTGAAGCCTCTACCTCCTAGGTTCAAGAGATTCTTCTGCCTCAGCCTCTCGAGTAGCTGGGATTATAGGCACCCACCCTTATGCTTGGCTAATTTGTGTATTTTTAGTAGAGTTGGGGTTTCTCCATGTTGGCCAGTCTTGTCTTGGACTCCTGGCCTCAAGAGATCTGTCCCCTCACTGTCCCCTAAAGTGAAGGGATTACAGACATGAGCCACCACGCCCAGACTGTGAGATTTTTTGACAACTCACTTGCAAATAAACAGAAACCAATTATAAAAGGCCTGGTAAAACATCTAGTATATTTCATTGGAATGGAAACTATTAATAGGAATTTTGTGTATTACATAAAATTGACTGTAGTTCACTTATTGGGTGCTGGATCTTTGAAAACACAGCAGCCATAATCATGAATTGGGTTCTAGTGATTGTATACCCAGTTCACACCAGCTCTTCCCTTTCTAACCCTTGAGCCTTCTGGCTGTTGGTGCTGAAGTGATCCAGCTGACTGAAGACATAGCCACTGCTTGTGCCAGAGGCCTGGCCAGTGGAGACTATCCATAAGTTCAATGAACTATCACTCAATATGTGTCAGAAAGGCACCCTGGATTAATGGAAAGAGGAGGATTTTCAGGCAGGCAGAATAATGTTTGAATCCTGGCTTCATTGGGTATAGTTGTGTGCATATGCCCTTAGAAGAATTATTTAATCTCTCATTTTCTTCAATTATGAAATGGAGATAATTTTCTGTCCCACAGCGTGTTACAAGGATTAAGTGGAATCATGTTTGCAAATATTGCATATGATTGTAGTTGCTGGGAGCATATCTGTTCCCTTTTTGTTTTCTATTGATATCTCCCTTGGCTTTTATCTTTTCTCTAGTCTGGGGTTTAGGATAAAGACATGTTAATAAGGGCTCTCAGATATACGTCTACACCCCAGCTCTTTGGGGTTGGTGCCTGTGCCTGCTGCTCCTGCTTCCTCTTTTGACCACTTTGATTCTCATCAGCACTTTTACAGAAAGATGAACCAGAGGGCATGGAAAAAGCAAAACTGAAACCCATCTGCTTAATTCTTTGAATGCACAACTTTTGAAGGAGACTAAAAGCTACTAATGAAATTGGGCATGTGTGGGGCTTTTATTTAGGATGCAGTTACTCTAGACAGTACAGAGAAGAATCAAATGTAATGCCTGCCATCCAGGGTCTTGCTCTGCAAGGAAGGAGTTGTACATGTAGATGAATAATTTCAGGAGTGTGGTAACTGTTGTAACAGAGGTATGAACAGGTCATTAGGTAAGTAAGGTCCACAGACCGCTATTCTCATTCTTCTTTCTCTTTCTCCTCTATGTCTTTCATTACTGAAGGTAGAGATGCTTCTGGCCCATCACTGTTGAAGTGGCAATTTACTGGGTCTGGAAAGGACATTAAGCTTCTTAACTTCTCCATAGATTTTGCTTTGCCTCTAATGAATTAATTCTTAGATAGTGCTAGAGAACTTAATGGCAACTTGCTATTGTTAACAAAGAATGACAGATAGAGAGATAACTTTGAACTATGTTAATGTTATGGGAAACAAATGAACTTCTGTTGACATAGTATCTGATTTAGATAATGGATTACAGTGTATTATATTTCAGTGCCCTTCCTGGACTCAAATCTAAAAGCAAGATGTGTTTTTGTAACATCTGATACCATCATAATCCCAAGAGTTTGCTTTATTCTCTCATTAAAAAAGGAGAAAAGTCAGCTTCTTCAGATTAACTGTTTAAATTCCTAAGAAATGTATTATAATTGAAAATTACTTATAAATCAGCACCAACATGCCAAAGTGCATCGTATGACACAGCAATAATATAACTTAGACTATCTGTTCATTAACATATATGTCCTTTGTAATGTTTAATATTGCTGTTAATAATCGTAAATTTATTTTGACACAAAATATACCTGTGTTTCTAATAATATAGATCAACTGGCATTAGAATAGAGTCAGAACTAACCTATGTTTCCTGTTCTCATGCAACCATCAGAGCCAAGTGTGTAGTGGCCTCTTTTTCCACATGGAATTTCTCTGACCATTCACCTTTGGAATCAGGCAGTAGCTGAGTTTATGTCAGTCAGCTCTGATGTCATACTTCCATAATTTGAAATAATCCATGACTACTGTGTAGGAACTCTATGTACTCTGGATATTCTTGATCACCTACTTCTCCTCTTTATGCTATAAAATCATGAGGATTAGTGGTTTGGAGAAATTAAGAGGGGCCAAGATTGAAATTCCACTATACATTGGAGAATTTAAGAATTTCCATATATGTTTGAAGAGTTTCAAATTACACTATAAAGGAGAAATTGGTTATCTCCACATTACAGTGGTAGTAACTGAGTCTTACAGAGATTAGTTAAGTGATTCATCTCAAGGTTTCAGAATTAGGTATGGACTCTAGCTGAGCCACTACTAAGTTTGTTTGGCTTCAAATCCACTAGCTGGATGTTGGTCTGAATTAACAAACTAGTGGGGCTTGGGGCCTTATTCCACTCAAGGCCATGTTGTTTTGTTTTGCTTGGTCAGCACCAAGCTATGCTTTCCCCAGTTTTACTCCCTTATACCTTGTCATATACATCATACAAATGATTTTCTCTTGCTTGTCCCTAGCAGTATTTAGAGTCTGTGGTACCTGTTCCTGGTGTAATAGAATAATAGTGAGTTTTTGAGCCAGACACTAAATCATTTTAGTCTGGACCCAGCCAATTATGAACAGTGTGTACTTTGAGTAAGTCTACAAGCCTGTTTCTTCCACACAAATGGGAATTACCAAACCTAGGTCATAGAGTTGCTGTAAAGATTAAAGGGAAATGTATAAAAAGTACTTGATATTCTGTAAATCATAGTGATATCTGTGATCTCCTCTGACTCTCATTGCCATCTTTTGTGAAATCACTCTCTGAGAAACTTCCACATGTTCTTTAAGCTGCAAAGCCTTTGTCCCTAAGGAAGTGTTGATTGAAGCTATAGTATCAATTGCTATTATAAAAGGATATTAACTAGAATTTGCACTGCCTTCATTTCCACTGAGGGGTGGAATTGAAAGATGTCAAATACCAGTGAAAGTGTGAGAATAATCCTCATATTTCTGTATAATTTATAACAAATTTTCAATAAACACCTTCATGATTCTTGGTCACTCAACCATATCAAAGATCTGAAAGAAGAGTCACATAGGGAGAGGTGGGGAGATTGGTAAAAAGATTTCCTAGGAGCTGGCTGTTGCCATATTAAAAGTTTCTACTGGAAGAGTTCTGTTGGGGAGGGATCCAAGATGGCCGAATAGGAACAGCTCTGGAGTGCAGTTCCCAGGAAGAACAACACAGAGGATGAGTGAACACCACATTTCCAAACAAGTTATTACTGCCCACAGACCAGGAGATTCCTGGGCTGAAAAGTGCCACTAATTTCCAGCACAGCTGTTTCACCTGGTACAGTGGGTCTCCGCACAAAAACTCACACAAATCTGGGTGGCCATTTCAACTGGTGCTTGGAACACCTGGGAGACAGAGCTGCCCATTCAACTGAAATAAAAGGGGCTGAAACAGGGATCCAGGTGATCTGGCTCAGTGGGTCCACCCCCACAAAGACCAGCAATCTGAAATGCTTTGAATTGAGAGTTTCATAGCAAGCACAGCTGACCCAGGACAGTCCAGCTCTGTTGGAGGAAGGGCACACACCATTACCGAGGCCAACTGCCATTACCAAGGCAGTTCTAACTATACCTCTATAAACAAAACCTCAAGGACATTCACACAGCAACTGGGCAGAGCCCACGGCAGCTCAGCAACACATCTGCTGGCAGACTGTGACTATGCTACCTTCTTGCTGGGCAGGACAGCTCTGAAAAAAGGAAGCAGCATGTCAGGAACTTATAACTGCATTTTTTTCCCAGGTGCTCTGTTCTGGGAAGGTGGGGCTTTATTTTTAAGTTCCACTGCAGCAGACGTAAAAGTACCTGCTCAGTAGCTCTGAACAGAACAACGGAGTTCATAGCTCAGCACTTAAGCTCCTACAAGGGACAGATTGTCTCCTCAAGCAGTTCCCTGACCCCTGTATATCTAAAGAGTCACCTCATACAGGAGAGCTCAGGCTGACATCTGGTAGCTATCCTTCTGGGACAAAGATAACAGAAGGAAAAACTGGCAGCAACCCTTACTGTTCTACAGCTGCTGCAGGTGATCCCCAGGCAAGCAGGGCCTGGAGAGGACCTCAGCAGTCCTACAGCAGAGGAGCCTGACTGTTAAAAGGAAAACTAAAAAACAGAAAGAAATAACTTCATAATCAACAAAAAGGACATCCACTCAGAGACCCCATCCGAAAGTCACCAACTACCAAGACCACAGATAGAAAAATCCATATAGATGGGGAGAAACCAGCACAAGAGGGATGAAAACACCCAAAACCGGAATGCCTCTCCTCCTCCAAGGAATCACAGCTCCTCACCAGCAAGGGAATAAGGCTGGATGGAAAATGAGTCTGATGAATTGACATAAACAGGCTTCAGAAAGTGGGTAATAACAAACTTCTCTGAGCTAAAAGAACATGTTCTAACCTAAAGCAAAAAAACTAAAAACCATGAAAAAAAGGTTGACGAAATGCTAATGAGAATAAACAGCTTAGGGAAGAATATAAATGACTTAATGGAGCTGAAAAACACAACATGAGAACTTCACAAAGCATACACAAGTTTCAATAGCCGAACTGACAAAGCAGAAGAAAGGATATCAGAGATTGAAGATCATCTCAACGAAATAAAATGAGAAGGCAAGATTAAAGAAAAAGAGTAAAAAGAAATGAACAAAACCACTAAGAAATATGGGATTATGTGAAAAGACCTAATCTATGTTTGATTGATAGGTGTACCTGAATGTGACAGAGAGAATGAACCCAAGCTAGAAAACACTCCTCAGGATATTATCCAGGAGAACTTCCCCAACCTAGCAAGGCAGGCCAACATTCAAGTCCAGGAAATATAGAGAACACCACAGAGATATTCCTCAAGAAGAGCAACCCCAAGGCACATAATCGTCAGATTCACCAAGGTTGAAATGAAGGAAAAAATGCTAAGGGCAGCCAGAGAGAAAGGTCGGGTTACCCACAAAGGGAAGCCCATCAGACTCACAGCAGATCTCTCAGCAGAAACCCTACAAGCATATTCAACATCCTTAAAGAAAACAACTTTCAACCTAGAATTTCATATCCAGCCAAACTAAGCTTCATAAGTGAAGGAGAAATAAAATCCTTTACAAACAAGCAATTGCTCAGACATTTTTTCACCACCAGGCCTGCCTTACAAGAGGTCCTGAAAGAAGCACTAGACACAGAAAGGAACAACCAGTACCGGCCACTCCAAAAACGTACCAAATGGTAAAAAAACATCGGCAAAATGAAGAAACTGCATCAACTAATGGGCAAAACAGCCAGCTAGAATCAAAATGGCAGGATCAAATTCAAACATAACAATATGAACCTTAAATGTAAATGGGCTAAATGCCCCAATCAAAAGACACAGACTGGCAAGTTGGATAAAAAGTCAAATCCCAAAGATGTGCTGTATCCGGGAAACCCATCTCGCATGCAAGGACACACATAGGCTCAAAATAAAGGGATGGAGGAAGATTTGCCAAGCAAATAGAGAGCAAAAAAAGCAGGAGTTGCAATCCTAGTCTCTGATAAAATAGACTTTAAACCAAAAACATCAAAAGAGACAAAGAAGAGCATTACACAATGGTAAAAGGATCAATGCACCAAAACAGCTTATGATCCTAAATACATATTACCCAATACAGGAGCACCCAGATACATAAAGCAAGTTCTTAATGGCCTACAAAGAGACTTAGACTCCCACACAATAATACTGGGAGACTTTAACACTACACTTCAATATTAGACAAATCAATGAGACAGAAAATTAACAAGGATATCCAGAACTTGAACTCAGATCTGGACCAAGCAAACCTAATAGACATAGAATATACATTATTGTCAGCACCACATCACACCTACTTTAAAATTGACCACATAATTGGAAGTAAATCACTTCTCAGCAAATGCAAAAGAATGGAAATCATAACAAACAGACTCTCAGACCACAGAGCAATCAAATTAGAACTCAGGATTAAGAAAGTCAGAACCACACAACTTCATGGAAACTGAACAACTGGCTCTTGAATGTTGATTGGATAAACAATGAAATGAAGGCAAAAATAAAGATGTTCTTTGAAACCAATGAGAACAAAGACACAACATACCAGAATCTCTGGGACACATTTAAAGCAGTGTCTAGAGGGAAATTTATAGCAATAAATGCCCACATGAGAAGCAAGGAAAGATCTAAAATCAACATGCTATCATCAAATTTGAAAGAGCTAGAGGAGCAAGATCAGAAACCTCAAAAGGTAGCAGAAAACAAGAAACAGATCAGAGCAGGACTGAAGGAGATAAAGACACAAAAAAACCCTTCAAAAAAAATCAGTAAATCCAGGAGCAGGTTTTTAGAAAAGATCAATAAAATAGACCACTAGCCAGAATAATATAAAAGAAGAATCAAATAGATGCAATAAAAAATGATAAAGGGGCTATCACCACTAATTCCACAGAAATACAACCTACCATCAGAGATTACTACACACAACTCTATGCACAGAAACCAGTAAACCTGGAAGCAGTTGTGAATGGCAACTGCTGGACAATTGCACCCTCCCAAGCCTAAACCAGGAAGAAGTTGAAACTCTGAATAGATCAATAACAAGGGCTGAGGTAGAGGCAGCATTTAATAGCCTACTAACCGAAAAAGGCCCAAGTCCAGATGGGTTCACAGCTGAATTCCACCAGACATACAAAGAGGAGCTGGTATCACTCCTTCTGTAACTATTCCAAACAATCCAAAAAGAGGGAATCCTTCCCAAATCATTTTACGAGACCAACATCATCGTGATACCAAAACCTGGCCGAGATTTAACAAAAAAAGAAAACATCAGGGCAATATCCACGATGAACACAGATGCAAAAATCTTCAATAAAATACTGGCAAACAGATTGCAACAGCATATCAAAAAGCTTATCCATCATGATCAAGTAGGCTTCATCCTGGGCATGCAAGGCTGGTTCAACATATGCAAGTCTATAAACATAATTCACCACATAAACAGAACCAAAGGCAAAAACCACATGATTATCTCAATAGATGCAGAGAAGCCTTCAACAAGTCCTTTATGCTAAAAACTATCAATAAACTAGGTATTGATGGAACGTATCTCAAAATAATAAAAGCTATTTATGACAAACCTACAGGCAATATTATACCGAATGGGCAAAAACTGGAAGCATTCCCTTGGAAATCTGGCACAAGCAAGGATGCCTTCTCTCACCACTCCTATTCTATATAGTATTGGAAGTTCTAGCCAGAGCAATCAGGCAAGCAAAAGGAATAAAGGGTATTCAATTAGGAAAGGCAGAAGTCAAATTTTCTCTATTTGCAGACAATATGATTGTGTATTTAGAAGACCCCATCATCTCAGCCAAAAGTCTCCTGAAACTGATAGCAACTTCAGCAAAGTCTCAGGATACAAAATCATTGTGCAGAAATCACAAGCATTCCTATACACCAATAACAGACTTAAAGAGAGCCAAATCAAGAACAAACTGCCATTCACAACTGCTACAAAGAGAATAAAATATGTAGGAATACAACTAACAAAGGATGTAAAGGACCTCTTCAAGGAGAACTACAAACCACTGCTCAAGGAAATAAGAGAGAACACAAACAGATGGAAAACATTCCATGCTCATGGTTAGCAAGAATCAATATTGTGAAAATGGCCATACTGTCCAAAGTAATTTATAGATTCAATGCTATCCACACATCAATCTACCCAATACCCTCTTCACAGAACTGGGAAAAAAAAACCACCTTAAACTTCATATGGAACCTAAAGAGAGCCCACAAAGCTAAGACCATTCTAAGCAAAAAGAACAAAGCTGGAGGCATCAAGCTAACTGACTTCAAACTATACTACAGGGCTACAGTAATCAAAACAGCACAGTACTGGTACCAAAACAGAGACCTAGACCATGGAACAGAACAGAGGCCTCAGAGGCAATGCCACACATCTGCAACAATCTGATGTTTGACAAACCTGACAAAAACAAGCAATGGGGAAAGGATTCCCTGTTTAATAAATGGTGTTGGGAAACTGGCTAGCCATGTGCAGAAAGCAGAAACTGGACCCCTTCCTGACACCTTACACTAAAATTAACTCCAGATGGATTGAAGACTTAAACATAAGGCCTAACCCCATAAAAACCCTAGAAGAAAACCTAGGCAAAACCATTCAGGACATAGGCATAGGCAAGTAATTCATTACTAAAACACCAAAAGCATTGGCAACAAAAGCCAAAATAGAAAATGGGATCTAATTAAACTCCAGAGCTTCTGCACAGCAAAAGGAACAATCAATCATTGGAATGAACCAGGAATCAACAGAATGGGAAAAAAAATTTGCAGTCTACCCATCTGACAAAGGGCTAATATCCAAAATCTACAAAGAACTAAAACAAATGTATAAGAAACAAACAAACCCATTCAAAAGTGGGCGAAGGATATGAACAGACACTTTTCAAAAGAAGACATATATGAGGCTAGCAAACATATGAAAAAATGCTCATCATCACTGGTCATTAGAGAAATGCAAATCAAAACCACATTGAGATACCATCTCAACGCCAGTTAGAATGGCGATCCTTTAAAAATTAGGAGACAGCAGATGATGGAGAGGATGTGGAGAAATAGGAATACTTTTATACTGTTGGTGGGAGTGTAAATTAGTTCAACCATTGTGGAAGACAGAGTGACGATTCCTCAAGGACCTAGAAATAGAAATTCCATTTGACCCAGGAATCCTATTACTGGGTATATATCCAAAGGATTATAAATCATTCTGTTATAAAGACACATGCACATGTATGTTTATTGCGGCACTGTTTATAACAGCAAAGACCTGGAACCAACCCAAATGTCCATCAACAATAGACTGGACAAGGAAAATGTGGCACATACACACCATGGAATACTATGCAGCCATAAAAAACAATGAGTTTGTGTCCTTTGCATTGACATGGATGGATCTGGAAACCCTCATTCTAAGCAAACTAACAAGAACAGAAAATCAAACATGGCATGTCCTCACTCATAGGCGGGTGTTGAAGAATGAGAACACATGGACACAGGGACGGGAGCATCACACACTGGTGTCTGTTGGGGGTGAATAGGGAAGGGATAGCAGGGAGTGGTTAGGGAGGTTGGGGAGGGATAACAAGGGGAGAAATGCTAGATATAGGTGATGGGGGGATGGAAGGAGCAAACCACATTGCCATGTAGGTACCTATGCAACAATCCTGCATCTTCTGCACATGTACCCCAGAATCTAAAGTGCAATAAAATATTTAAAAAAAAAAAAAGTTCTGTAAGTCCCTGTTTTCCTTGTGGAACAGCTGCAAGGCCACTGCACCAATAAGTTAAGTTACAAACATGTTTTTCAAGATGTAAGACATGCCACAAGACATGTCAGGATGATTAACTGCCTTTGTGTCCATTTCTGTAAAACTTCCTGCTTTGTATTTTCATGCCCTGAAAAGTATAAAAGAAAGCCTGTCTCCCTTGTGTAATGCTCCGCCATTTTGGACATCAGTCCGAGCTGGGCAGGTGTACACCTAAAATAAATCTTTCTGCAACCTCTAAAACAAAATAAAAGTTTCTACCCTTTCTTTTGCAACATGCCTAATGGGACAGATTCTTATATGGCCCTTTGGAGTTATATACATATATAGATTGTTTGGAAGTTGTATAGAATACCAGCAAGGGAGTGAGAAAGTGATATAGGGAGGAAAATACAGCCATTAAAAGGTATACTACTAAGCCAGCTACCATGAGAGTTTATGCTCACAGGGAAATTTTGGGAAATGATGTGAAATACGTGGCATACATATGTATATATGTTGGGTGTGTGTGTTACTGCAGTTGGTAGAGAGGGGTGCTGTTTACCTGGGTTTGATTCTCATGCAGAAAACCTAGATGACAAAAGGCAGATAGGTTGCATTGGTGGCAGAATCAAGAGACATTTGCTGTAATTGCATTGATCTGAATTCTTTGAGCCCATTCAGGGCAAAGGTACATGAATGTTTTCCATAGAGCAAATGTAAGCTATATGGAGGAACTTGTAACAGATGTTGTCAGTGTTTCACCTATATCTCTTAAGGCCTTCCATTTCAGTGTGCTACTACTGACTTCAAATTACTAGTAACTGTTCCGAAGGCCTTTTTCTGGAACTAGAGGAGGTCACTCTGCCTGTGCTTAAAGTAGGTCAGATTGTCAGGGAATTAGCTTCTCCTTGGAGCAGTCTTAAACCTAGGTGGAAGTGAGGTAAGACTGAAGTACACTTACACATCTACACATACCACAGCTCCCTTGTTTCTAATCTGGAATGCCCCAAGGCATATATTTGGCACCATTTCCCAAAATGTCCCTCTGAATATAAACTCTCACAGTAGCTGTCTTAGTAGCACACCTTTTATTGGCTGTCTTTTCTTTCCTGTATCACTTTCTCACTCTCCTACTGGTATTCCATACAACTTACAAACAAAGTATTTTTATTCCTGTCCCTGCACAGGGTCTTACTGTGGGTGAACCTAAACTAAGACAACTGGTGCTAGAAATAGTCCAAGGAAAAATACCCTCGTGTTGGGATTCTAGGACTTTCCAGCCAGATCACAAAAGGTCCCCATTACTGCTAGTGATAAGATGGTGCTGATAATTCCTGGCATACTGAGCATCTCAATTACAAATGCTGTCATCTGGGTATTTTTCTGTAGTGTAGTGGTTATTATACTACTCTCATTTGTACTGAATTACAATAGGGTATAGGCTTATGCAGTATTGCTAGCATTTATTCAATATGGTGGCAATGGTAATTATGAAAACTGTGGAATTGATTGTTTTTGTCATAGTGGCATTGAAGGGAAAAAAAATGACAACTTTCATTCAGCTGACCATAAAATAAGAGCTCAGGGTGAAACTCGAAAGACCATGCAGTATTGAAGGATAATATATTTACTGTAACTACAGAGCAGATCCAGCTGAAAATCAAATCTGGGACCTGAGTGTGTGAGAGAGAGAAAATTGCAAAGACTTATGTCTCAACCTTGAAGATAAATATGAGACTTTATGCCTTGGTAGAAAAGGGTTATGCCTGAGACCTAAGAAAGGGATTTTTGAGGATAGATATGTTTTGGAACCTTGAACTTACACATTCTCCCAAACCTCTAGGCATGTGGAAATCATTCACTCCCCATTGTTATAGGATGTTATATGCTTGTTGCCTAGAAAATATAAAGAAGACTCACCTAAGGCAGACACCTCATAAAGTGGTATTTGTCTTCTTTAAGCATTACCTATACTTCCCCCACAGATTCTAGGACAATAACTTGGGCCAAAACTCAGTTTGAACCCGGAAAAAATACTTTCCCTATTCCAGGAAAACAAAAACAAGGGATTATTAACAAACAAGCTGCAAGAACTGGCTAATCTTTCATGGAAGAATCAGAGACAACATACCTCAAAGTGGACTTTCAAGAGTGCTAGCCCAGCAGTGAGAAATTTAAGACTGGAAAGCGGGGATTTTTGGAAATGGGGACATTTCTCTCATGACCTCAGCTAAATGTGCTGGGACGGACTCCTGGAATTCATACTAACATACTGCTGGGATAGTTCCTCAGAACTTAGAAAGTGATGGCCTGCAATAAATGAGATAGAGTTGGTGCATAAATTTCCAGCTCCTTTTCCTCAGGTAGAAAAGTTATTGGGTAGGTACTGAATGTTCTTTCTCAGAAGTTTTCTCTTAGGATTAAGCAACAAGGAGCTGAAATAAATTAGAGAATCCTAATAGATGAAGAAATATCAGTGACAACTGAGCAAACAGGTGAATGTAAACAGGTCAAGGAAAGAGTCCCTCATCCTGAGTCAATCTAAACATCTGTCAGGCTCCAGGAGTGTAAAGAACCAATCTAAGTAAAATGTTTTTATCTCATTATCATTTTCCTCTTACTTGCTTTGACTGCAGAGATATAAGAAACCAGTAATCTAGGGATGACCAGAGGGGGAAAAGAAAAAGAAATAAAAGCCAGCTAAATAGAGAAGAAGCCAAATATTACTCCTTTTTCTGCTCAAGGCTTTCTGTCTAAAATAACCCCAAGCTTTGAGAAAAGAAAATAATTGTTGAATTTTTATGAGTGTCTTAGACTAGAGGCTCTACTGAATTGACATTGTATTTATGATTTAAAGGGTTGTAGGATTGTCTTTTAACTAAAAGTGATTCAAAAAGTCACCCAAACTTATCAATTTTTTTTCATCTAGCACCTGGAAAAAAATTATTTACAGTATCTGAAGGAACAGTGAAACAAAAAAAAAGTTTCAGTTGATTACATCAGATGTGCCTGTTCAACATGCCAATACTCCTACTTTATTGTTGCTTTTGTCTTCTTGAGAAACACTCTGGCTTTACTCTCTGTATGTCCTGTTATGGTAATAAAAAATATAGTTCATAGCAACTGATATACAGAAAAGGCAACATATTGAGCTGGAAGAAATCTAAGCTGTCTTGTGTGTTTCTTCCTAGTCAGCCATACTTTGTAATTAATAACTCCCAGGCTATTTTAAAGCCATATTCACATGTCTTAATTTGTTTTCTTGTTCAAGCATAAAGTGATATATAGACAATAAAAAAAGACTCTAAGATATTAAAAGTCGAGGCCAGGCATGATGGCTCACACTTGTAATCCCAGCACTTTGGGAGGCTGAGGCAGGTGGATCACCAGAGGTCAGGAGTTTGAGACCAGTCTGGCCAACATGGCGAAACCACGTCTCTACTAAAAACCCAATTATTTAGCTGGGTGTGGTGGCAGATGCCTGTGATCCCAGCTACTCAGGAGGCTGAGGCAAGAGAATCACTTGAAGTCAGGAGGTGGAAGTTGCAGTGAGCCAAGATCACACCACTGCACTTCAGCCTGGCCGAAGAGGAAAACTCCATCTCAAAAAAAAAAAAAGATTGAAAACCATGAAACTATGGGGCCATTTGTCTTTGTCTCTTGGGTCTTAAAATGAATACAGTAATATTTACTTGACAAGGATGTGAGAAACAGGAGGAATTGAGAGGTCACCTCCAATGTGGAATAAGTCACTATCACTGTGTTCCATCAGTCTTCCAGAACATTGTGTACTATATACCAACTTAAACAATATGTGACTCAAACCAAGTATTTCTTTCCTGCTATGGACATCTGTGTTATAGAAAACAAAACAAAGAAACTATACTCAAATCTAGCAAGATCACTTCCCCTTTCTTTGCATGAAATTTTGTTTACTATGGCAAACAAAAATTGTATTGGCACTATTTGTTCTTCCCCAAAACCTTTTGATTGATCCCTGGACTTAATCTTTTTTCGCTTTTGTTGCAGATTGATTTCTTAGAGAATGCCTGATGTCTTCTTTCCACATCAGCATTTCTCAATTAAATAACTCAGAGGAAATAAGCAATAAAGTTGTCATAAGATACAAGTAGGGCTCGAGAAGATACCCATCTCTTTCTCTGAACCATTGTTTTCTAACTATACAGAGACAAGTTGTATGTCTAGGCCAGTGGTTCTCAGCCAGGGGTGATTTTGCTATTCCTTGACCCCCCATGACTCTTCACAGTACTAGGTACATTTTTGGTTGTCACAGCTGAGGAGGGGTGCTACTAGCATCTAGTGGGTAGAGGCCAGGGATGGTGCTAAGTATCCATGTTAGTTCCCTATTGCTGCATAACAAGTCACCATGAAATTAGTAGCTTAAAAAGTACACATTTATACCTTATAGTTCTGTAGGTCAGCAGTCTGATGGGTAGAGGAAGTGGGGCTTGATCAGCTTCTCTGGTTAGAGTCTCATAGGGATGAAATCAAGATGACAGCCAGGCTGGGTTCTTATCTGGAGGCTATGGGGAAGAATCCACTTCAAAGCTTATTCACATTTGTTGGAAAAAGTTAGTTCCTTACAGTTGTAACACTGAACTCCCCATTTCCTTGCTGGCTGTCAGCCAGAGGCTGTTCCCAGCTCTAAAGGACACCCATACTGGTTTGCTTATGACTCCTCCATCTTCAGCATCAACAATAGCATATTGAATCATCCAAGTGCCTTGAATCTCTGATTTTCTCCTCTTCTGCTTGGCAGGTGGGGCTGTGTGGGGAAATAACCTTCTTCTTTAAAAGAGCTCACTTGATTGGATCAGGCCTATTGGAATAATCTCCATATCTTAAGTTTAGCTATTTGGGACTTTGATTATATCTAAAAAAAATTTTTGTCATACCATCCAACCTTGGCAATATAGTGAGACTCCCCCCACCAGCTCTACCAAAAAGTGAATTAATTTAAAAAATTATCCAGATGTGGTAGCACAGGTCTGTAGTCCCAGCAACTTGGGAGGGATCAGCATGATGGGCCCTGAGGCAGGAGGATTGCTTGAACCTAGGAGGTCAAGGCTGCAGTGAGCTATGATTGCATCACTGTACTCTGGTCTAGATGACACAGCAAGACCCTGTCTCAAAATAAAAAGGTCACTGTAGTATCTCAATCAGTTTTGTTAAATAACCATTGGATTTAATGAATTAATCTTGTGGGACCATCTTTGGAATACTGCTAATCACAATAGCCTACAAGGTAGTAGACAGCCTCCCACACAAAGAATTATATGGCCCTAAACTCCTATAGTGGCAAGGTTGAGAAACGCTAATCTAGGCATATCTTTTTCTAGATGATGGAAGTATTTTCAGTTTATCTTTCTTATGAAAAGCAGATTCACAGCCTACAGCACTTGAAAGAAGCATATGCCACTCGGTATCTGATCATGATCCAGGACTCTCATTATCCAGGATCTGTTCATCACAAAGATCTTATCAAATATTTGACATCTGCTGGTTCATCTATTTTTACCCATCTACCCCTTTAACTTCACATCTATCAGTCAACTTAGTATACACTATTCTGTTCTTTGACAGGATAGTTTATTTAAAAACATTGGGAAAAGAGGGAATTGTTAACATTCACTTTGACCAGATATTCAGAATGTGATCACCTGTGTAACTAGAATGCAAGTTTCCAATTGCAGAGACTTTTCCTTGATCCTTGGTGTACCAAGCCCTTGATATAATTTGTGGCAGACAGTAGGTGCACTCTGGGTATTTGTTCAATAAACGAGTTTCCCAGTCAAGAATCATTGCACAAGAGGAATCTTCACTTTTTGTACAAATATTCAAATTTAACTGGGCCTGAGGCATAATCAGAGAATGGTTTTACTATGAAGCATAAAGACATGAAGCATATGTTTGTGTTACTGGAGCTTAGCAGTGCCTGAAGGGCATGTAAAGGTGCATAGTCTTTCATATTTCTTAAAAATTAGAGGAGCCACCTAATTCAAACTCCGACTTCACTAAAAAATCTCTGTGACATCTCTGGTGGGTCTCATTTGTGTTTAATCTTTTCCAGATGATGTAACAGGGGCTAGATGCTTTGCAGAAGTAATCTTCAGAGACTTTTTACCCATAGGCTCCCTAAAATAATTTTGGAAAATCATGGAGTCCTTTGTACATTTTTGACATCTAAAACTTCTAAATCACAAATTTAATAGTTTTAAATAGTGTAATTTCTGGCAGATTCCATATGCTACGTTTTCTTTAAATATATTTGGTAAAATCTTTGGATCAACAGATTTAATGCATTCAATTTGTGTAGCATGTCTTCCATACAATCTATCAGGCAAATCCAGTTCTAACTGTCAATCTAAATAGACAAATCAGGTTTACTGTTTCCAAAAACAGTCTGGATCCATTTTTCAATTTAAATAAACCAGAATACTTTCATTCCTCTGACAACCACCTTACTTTTAAACTCAAAGATAAGTTGATACATAGATAGGTAAGACATAGAGCCTTAAAATGAGTTTGTCTCCCAGATGACAGCTGTCGCCTCTCTCAGGAGTCATATGTCCTCAAGGTACTGCTTTTCATAGTTCCACAAAGGTTTTCACACCCTGAGTAAATGCACTATAGTAAGATTGAGGACTGGTGAGACATATGCTTTTCTTTTGTGAAATAGCACAAATTCAAGGAGATGTGACAAAAGATAAATTTTAATCCCAGATAGATACATTTCGGGGAGAAGTACATATAGAGGTAGAGGACTTGGAAAATAATTTCCTTAAAACTATACCTATTCCCCTGGAAAATTTCTAATGTATTCTCAGGGATTGAGTCCTCCAGTTTGAAGACTGCTGATGTATATGATAACCAGCTACATGGTTAGAAAGGTCTTTCCACTACTGAAATAATGCGTTGAAAGAGGCTTCCTATCCTACATCTGTTTTACTATATTTCTGTTCTCTCTGGAGTATGTTGGGTAGGATAAATCCATCTCCTATTGATGATACTCCAAACATTTTTAAGAGGCTGTGATACATCCCCCACATCTTTCCATCTTTTAAGATTAATATTTTCAGCTCCTTGAATTGCTTATTATCTATCATTGTTTTCATTCCCTTTACCTTTCCTAGTCATCTTAACATAAAGGACACTAATACTTATCAATTTTTTTCTGAATTTTGATGTCCAAAACAATATAGTGCTTCTATTGCCAGGGATAAAATATCAATCTTAGTAATTTTCTTTATAATGAACTATTTACTGAATGCCTGCTATATATGCTCAGTGCTGAAAATAGCACTGCAAAAAAGATTGTTACTATTATTGCCATTTTGCAGATGACAATACTGAATTAGAATACAACTAGATAACTATAAGTCAAGAGCTTCACTCCAAGCTTTGTTTATTAATTATTTGCTGGCTGGGGTGGTAGTTGATTTAATAGTAACATGGCAACATATGACACTTTTCTGTAAGTTAGCTCGAGATTCTTTAACTTGAAAGCAAATATCAAATACCTCTGCAGGTAGGCAGGGACCCAGATTAGAGGAGATAGAAGATTAGGCAAAATGTCAGAATCAGTTGCACATTCACTAGAAAAGTCCCTGTAAATCGAAGAGGAGCCTGTTATGTATTATGCTGTACTGTGGTTTAGAATGACCTGCCTAAGTCAAACTAGACTTTGTTCAGTCCAAGGGAATCTGTGGAGATCTTGTAGATTGCTGCTGATTGGAAGGAAATACCTGGACAATGGGGATTTCCCATCTTTCCCCCTGCACTTCAATCAAGCATCTCTGCTTTTCTCTAGCTTTACATAATTACCCCATTCAAAAGTAGATAGAGGTAAAATAGAAATAGAGGAGTATATGTGAAAGGGAAAGGGAAAGAGAGACAGAAAGGGAAAGAGAGACAGAAGTCATCAGTCATGAAAAAGTCATGAAAGAGAGACAGAAAGGGAAAGAGAGACAGAAGTCATCAGTCATGAAAAAGTAGTCACAAAAATAATACTTTGGAATCAGTTTACCTGGGTTTAGCCCAATAATATATGTGGTCATATATTTCTTAGTGAGTTACTTGGACATGGTCTTTGAACACTCTGAGCTTTAGTTTTCTCACCTTACCTATAGCAGGTACTCAAAGATTTTTGTTGAACAAATAATAAATGAATAATTTTGTATTTTGGAAAAAACCTTGCAAGGTTGTAGAGAGGATTAATGCTAATATGGGGTTTAGTATAGCCTGGCACATAGTGTTTGGTAAATAACAGTTATTATTATTGAATCAGTGCTCCTTAGATTTAGGTACAGGTGCCCATGTGGCACTTTTTCTAAGTTAGATTGAGATTCTTCATTAAACTTGAAAGTAAATATTAAACGGTGTTAAATATTTGGAACCTGCTTGTGTCCGGAGGGGCATCCTCATTACAAGGGAAGATTACAGGAATTTCAGAAGCTTCCTGGTTCTCCACTCTTGGGAGTGCAGCTTGTGAAGTTTGGTGGGAAAAATAGTGGTAACAATGATATTGTCTGGAATAAGCCTTGTCATTAAGCCAGATGTGCCAAAATTATACGGTAAGTCAGTGGGATCAATTCCGGCAGTCCAAGAGGTATGCATATTTGCTGTCATTGCTCTTCTTTGGGTTTGAAACATACTACCTGATGACATCCAACTCTATGTATTTAGCTTATTTGTTCTCTGGGTAAGAACAAATTGTGAACCTACTGCCTATTCTTGAAAAAGAAAAGAAAAAAAAGAAGTGTACCATGCTTTTGATGTGAAAGCTAATGTCTTTAATCTACCTAAATCATCTCCAGTTAAATACCATTGTCTGGGTGAATCACGGTCATCTGCTGTAGACTGTAAGCTCTCCAGATTAAGACCTTGTCTTTTCATAGGATGTATAAAATAATGCACACAGTTTTAGCACTCCTGGTATAACAGATGGCTATCATTTGTAACAAAATAATAATATTGGAAGCCTTCCGACATGCCCTTGGAGCTTGGCATGCAAGAAAAATCCCGTAACATACATATTGTAATCCCATAACAACATGTTGTAAAGATATATTCCCCATAGGGAAAACCCAATAACTCATTTCTTCAAATCTAGAAAACAGAAAGACCACTCAGCGTCAATTCTAATTATGTAAAAATTCTTTGCTTTACAAGATAACTTTTAAAAAATTATAAAATATTGCTATATGCTCAGTGCTGAAAATAGCACTGCAAAAAAGATTCCATTACTATTATTGCCCTAAATATCCTATTCTTGAAATAGCCAGATCTCTTTTTGGAGTATTCAAAGTTGGATATGCTTTACAAAATGTTTATTAGACTCAACTTTTCAGGAGCAAACAGAGTGTGTAAAAATGGGGCATTGCCTGTCAGGAGTCAACGGGTAAAGTGTCACTTAGTCACAGTGGGGGGGAAAAAAAAAAAAGACTCACCATTCCATCCCAAGACCACCAAAGCCAAATTTTCCAAATGTGGCAGGTGGCTATTTCAAGCATCATTTGCTCTCATTCCAGGCAAGAAGGTGATGCTAGCATTGGGGTGGGGGGCAGTCATCAGTAACTTGTAATTCTGATCACAGGGTCAGAAGAAGGGACCCCCAGATTACAGCTTTTTCCTCCACCTGTCCGACCCTCTTTCTTTACAAGTACAGCAAATACAAGCAGATAAGTGGTCATTAGTCATTTCTGATGCATCACAGGAAAGAACAACAACAACATATAATGCACCATTCGATTTAGCAAGTAAGCAAGCTACGGGCACTGTGCTAGACTCAGAGAAAACAAGACAAGGAGGAAAGAAGAATATACACATACAATAAGACACCTGAGTGCCTTCAAAGACCATGCAATGTCTTTAGGTACTGTTCCTAGCTGGCTTCTCCAACAGAAAAATGAGCATGCTCCTTTTCAAAGCTGGATACTGTAACCAAATGCACTATTCATGTTTTTGCAAGACTTCTAAACCAATAGATGACTAGTCTCTTTCCAGATTTGGAGAAGCTGTTGAATTCTTTTCTGGAAGTTTTATCCATTTTGCTAAAAGGTTGTGCTCCAAACAATTTCCCAAGAATTAGGGCCAATGAAGGGGTACTTTGTGTGAGCTGCAATACTTGGAATTTTCATAAGGAGTTCTTTCTGCCTTCCTGTGAGTAATTTCATCTTTCTGCCTTGTAAGACTCTGTATGCTTTGTGTGCTCATGAGTGTCGATATTGTCAGAATAGAAGGGGTGTTTAATACATTGAATGAGTCTGGGGCCTAGAGATGAGTCGGTGAAGGATGCGAGGAGGAGGATCATGAATCAGGGCCAGTGAAAGATAACTTGGAAACTCCAGGGGAGAAAAATGGCTAATCTGGATTGTTTAATTTGTTCAGGTTTATGTTCTGGGTTCTGTCACACTTGTGTTGAGAAATGCCCCTGTCATCTAATGCATGCAGTTTACGTTCAGAACCAGGGGCAGCACAGAGGATTTGGGGCGGGGAATTTTCTTCGGCCACCAGAGAGAAAGTCCGATCTGTGCGCTGAAGGGAGATGGTTCTCCAGGGTGTAAAAATGTGATCCTGGCACCAAAGGGTCAGCTCTAGAACAAAATCAGAAAGCTGGAGAACTGAAGATTCAACCCTTTCCAGGCAAGAGAGTGTGAAAGGTGAGTTGCTTGCAGGGTGGGGTGGGGGTTACTCCTCCCTGCAGAAGGGCAGGGAACTGGGAAGTGTGTGTCAGAGGCTTGCTATGCTAGGACAAGGTGTTGGGGTAAGAGGGTGGGTGGGGGCCTGAGGGTGGCTTGGAGCCCTGGCAGTGGCTGCCTGACGTCACCAGCCTCTCTGGCAATAGGCTGCGAGCTGAGCTCCCTGAAGCGGCGGCGAAGGCGGCAGCAGCGCGGCTCGGTCGGTCTCTGGCCCATTCACTCCGCGCCTTCTGCAGGCGCCACTGCAGCCGCGCGGCGGGGGCTCCCTCCTTGCAGCCAGCTGGCGGTCCAGGTAAGAGACAAGGTGCGACTAAAGGCTTCTGATGGCCGGGTGACCTGACGCCCCGGCGTGACTGGGGAAGGCAGCTCAGGCGGCCTGTGCAGCCACCCCTGGCCATAGCTCCGGCCCCCGCCCCTGCCCCGGACCAGGATCCGGCTTGCTTGCACGCTGCCTCGCTGCTCCGCAGTGCAACAGTTTGCAGCTCCCTCTTGGGAGCAGCAAGGAGGCTCCCTGTGGGCTTCGGGTCCACTGGCTCCGGTCTCCCGGAAAAGCCTCGGGGCCTTCAGGCTGGGTCTGGGAAGGACAGAAAGAAGGTCCGTTCCCCAAACTTTGCAGGCGGGAACCCTCCCCTTCCCATTCCAGCTCCTCTAGAAAGCAGCAGGCTACTGCCAAGTTGGGGTCATAGGGAGATGGGGAGGAGGGGGCTGTTTGTGGGAATATGTCAGCTGAAAAGGATGCTTCCGCTGTCTTTTCTTTTTGGAGAGGGGAGAATGCCAGGGAAGAAGGCTGGAGAAGCGATGGAGCGCGTTCCTGTGTGTCAGCCACGGTCTCGGACAGAGGCAGAGTGGGATGTGGTTCCAGGGGTATCCCCCTGGGAAGGGAACCCAAGGGATCTGATGCCGTTCCAGAGAGGGAGAGTCTGGAGTGGGGGGAAAGAAGGGAGGACTGCGTACTCAGAGCCCTCTCGGTGGCCCGGGGTGGGTGCTGGGAAGGGTAGGATCCAGGTGAAGGCATCTGCCTAGAGGGAGCAGAAAAGAGGAGAGCCGGCGCTCTGGGAAGTAGGGAATTCAATCTGAAGCTCCTTCGTGTCTGTTGCAATTATAAAGTTGTGAAGGGCGGAAGGGAGGCTGCCTTATCTGCTGAGTAATCGGCACCTCCGCGGTGCCGGCGCAGACCCCATCCTGTCGAGTGGCGTGAGCAGGCAGCTGGTGGCTCTGGTGCGCGGCCAGGAGTGGGCAGGCTGGGGTCCGCTGACCGAAAAGACGGGCAGCGCCCAGCTCAGGCAGTGTGCTCAGAGGGCCGCTTTGCGGTGGTGTTTGATCCTTCCCGACCGCACTCCCCTGGGCAGCGGCCGAGATTCTAACTGAGCTTTGTGTCTTTGCAGCCTGGTGCTTCCGCGAAGGAAAGGGGCGCGCGGAGACGTGTTCGAGGTGGAGTCGGCGAGGATCTCTCCGGAGCCGTTCACTCCTTGGTCGCCTTGCTTGCCAGCAGTTGCTCCCTTAGTTCTTGGCTCGCTCGCACACCCCCTCCCGCTACAGGGAGCAGTTTTGGGTGGTGTGGGCTCCATCCTCTTCTTGGCTGGTGGGAACGGTGTGCCCAAAGGGGAAGCCTAGTGAGCCCGGCCGCTTTCAGCCCCGCGCCAATGAGTGCCAGGGCACCGAAGGAGCTGAGGCTGGCGTTGCCGCCGTGTATCCTCAACCGGACCTTTGCTTCCCCCAACGCCAGCGGCAGTGGCAGCATGGGTGCCCGCGGCCCAGGCGCAGGCGGCAGCGGCACCTGCATCACGCAGGTGGGACAGCAGCTCTTCCAGTCCTTCTCCTCTACGCTGGTGCTGATTGTCCTGGTCACCCTCATCTTCTGCCTCATCGTGCTGTCCCTCTCCACGTTCCACATCCACAAGCGTAGGATGAAGAAGCGGAAGATGCAGAGGGCTCAGGAGGAATACGAGCGGGATCACTGCAGCGGCAGCCGTGGTGGCGGAGGGCTACCCCGACCCAGCAGGCAGGCCCCAACCCACACAAAGGAAACCCGGCTGGAGAGGCAGCCCCGGGACGCTCCCTTCTGCACCCCCTCCAATGCCTCGTCCTCTTCATCCCCTGGCCTCCCGTGCCAGGGTCCCTGTGCTCCTCCGCCTCCACCGCCAGCCTCCAGTCCCCAAGGAGCACACGCAGCTTCCTCCTGTTTGGACACAGCTGGCGAGGGCCTTTTGCAAACGGTGGTACTGTCCTGATCGTCTAGCCCCTCTCGTTCCCCATCCTCATTTCCATCATTGCCATCCTTGCTTTTCTCCTCCTTCCTTCCTTTTCCATTTTCCTCTGACCCCTCTTTCCTCTTCCTGGTTTCCTTACCTGCCCTCCCCTTACTCTTGTTTCTCCTCCGCCGAGGCACTGTGCGGTATTTGTAAATATTGGGCGAGGAAAGTCTCTGAAGAAATAACTCTGATAATAATACTTTAATAATATTTATAGTAATTATTATACTAATAACACAATCCAAGCGCATGACAAATCACATACTTTTTCATTGTCAGTGAAGGATACATCTTCCCACTCCACCCCGTGCTCCCCTCAATTAGGAGGAGAAACCGCACAAGCTACCAAATATATAAAAGGCATTGATTCCCGGAGCAGAGGGAGGGGAGGGGGCCCAGTAATGTACATAGCTGTCAAGTTAAGGTTTAGTTTCCTTCCTTCCCCTCTGACCCCTAAGCTTTCACTTTTCCTTTAACTTCCCTCACCTCCCCATTCCTACCCTCAGCAGGGCTCAGGCAATAGTATATAAAGAAAACGTCTATATTAAGCACCAGGACTGCAAGAGGCCATGGAGAAAGTCCCCAGAAAGCGTTTATGGCACGTATTCCTCTCCAGTCAGCCCATTTCTCACCCCTTGTTTAATCATTACCTTTTCCAGGACAGAGCATTTGATTTACTTTTTAAAATGTCCCTCGCTGGCCGAGCATAAGTACATTAAAATCTTCAAATAAGTTTTTTTTTTAAAAGCTAACGCTTTCACTACCTGCCCCGCCCCCACGTGTACACCTTTGACTTGTGACATTTTCAGGCTTTACAGAGGATCTGGGAGCTGTCCAGCCAGGTCTGGTGCTGAAGTTGCCTCACTGTTCTGGTTACTTCCTCTAGCTGTGAAGGCAGAGGAGGGGCTTTTTGGAAAGTGACTATTCTGGCTTTTGGTTGGGTTCGTTCTTCTTTTTCTACAATCGGGTTAGCGTGTACTATTGGTTTTCTTATTATTAAACATTGCATAAGTTATCTTTTTGTAAAAAAAAAAATTAGGTGATGTGTAGTACTGAAAGTGCAGTATCTAACCAACTAGAATGTTTGTTTTATTTTTAGAACAAGTGCACCTTTGTTATATATTTATAATATTGGTACCAAATACAGAAAAAAACTATAGTTCTGTACTATGTCCTCCAAACTGTATATTATTGTTCTTAATTTTCAGCTGTTGATAGAATGGTTACCACTGGATGAGAAATGCAGTGGTGCAGACCTGGCTTCTGCTGTTTACAGAAGTGTTCTTTTGTACCTTATCCTGTAGTAGACTGTTATAAAAAGATGACACACATGCTTTATTTTTTCTTTTGCAAATAACATTAAAAAGCCACAACCACAGAAACAAATAATGGATGTGCAGGAATGCCATCTATTAAAAAACATAGTTAATATTTAAACAGTGCCTGTAGTTCTCCCTGCATGCAGTTACCACCTGGAGGCAGTGGTGTGTGTGCTTGCTTGTACTATACGTGGTTGGAGATGAGACTGGTGGGGACGTTGGGCAATTTGGATGACAGGACATGAGAATTTCAAGAAAAGTTTGATCTGGTAATTACTTATAGGATAAAAATGTTTGCAGCATGTTTAGTTACAAATCTGTGCCTGCAGCAAAGGAAAGGCTCTGTCTGCCCTAGCTAGCTTCACTGAACATACACAAATACTGAGAAAGTGAGAAAATATAAATATTATTTTCTAATGCAAGACGAGGTCATCTATGTTAGAAATGGAATTCGTCTATAGTTATTTACCACCTTGTTTCCTTTGGTTGAATGATAGAAGCCAGAAGCATATTATAATATTAATTATATGCAGTGGCATCTCTTCTTGGAAATTAAGCCTTTGACAGCTATTCAAATTTTTGAGAACTATATGAATGAAAATGATCTGCAAAAAGCTCTACCAAAAGAGTCCTTACTATTCTGCAGGGTGTAAGGCAATAGTGACACTACGAGCATCCCTCTCCTAAACAACTAGTTGTTCTAAATTATCTACTTGGTCCAGGCATATGTGCTCTTATTCAGAGGAAATATTACCTCTAATGTTTTTGGTCATCTATTAAATTGCCCAAGCTTAGTCTGTGTCTCTTATAAAAATAATTTATTAAAGTTAATCACCCATTAGATAATCACCTTTCCTGAAGCACAGAAGATCATCATTGAAGCATGCCATCTTGTAATATTAGGAAGAACAGGTATAATATTTGGATATAATATATTAAACAATGAACTAGATTTTCTCCAGTGCCTTAGTCACTTCCTAGTAATAGGTAAAAGAGTGCATTAACTCCCTCAGGCCACTAGGGAATCCTTTAGTGCATCAGAGGTCTACAGTGTACATCAGAATGACTAAGGCACTGTGAAGAAGAAAGTCCATTAATTTTTGTAGCTCACCCTCATCCAGTGGTAGCTCTTTAATATCTTATTACAGAATGACTTTTAGACTTGAAGTTTGAATAGAATCAGGGACCCAGAAGGGAGCTTTGTCATTTCCAATGAGCTCCAATAAGTGCATGGGTATTACTTTCTTCCCCTTATTTGGTGCACTTTCTACAGTGAATAATTTCCCATTTTATTAAAGCAATAAGATGTTCTGTTGTGAGCAGTGCTGGATAACGATTCAATTTTCTTGGTGCTGAAGTTACGCATATGTTCTTGCCTTATGAATCATAGTACATTCGAGGCATGCAATAATAACCCCCTTCCAAGGAGCAGCCTGTATACTTTGTGGGATAATTAAGAAATTGTCCTACATCATTTTTCCCCAAAGGAATGCAAGGAGCAAGAGAAATAAAAGCATCATGTATATTGTAAAAAAAAAATGATCTCAATACTTCTCAACATGGGCACACATCTGTAATACACTTTTATTGTGCACCTTTAAATGTGTATGCCTTTATCCATTAATTGACTATGGTTTAATATTTTAAATAGTGCTCTGTGAAAAGATGATGCAGTTTGTGAGTCAAATTTCATACTGAGCTTAATATACTCAGAACCTAAGCTTCCAGTGGTATCACTTGTGATTTTTTTTATGAGATAGAGAATTACATGAAATTCTAGTAATCCAGTTCCCACACCAAATTATTTCAATAAGCACATATCTAAGCAATTTGTACAGACCCTGTTTAAAGCACTGCTTTTTAGAGAGCTCAATTGGCAGTCTCAGGAGCTTGGGATGCTACCAACAGGGCATTGAGGTTTTCATTTTTATGAAACAAAAGGCAATCTGGAAATAGCTAAATTTATTTCAAGGATTTTATTCACTGATGTCCCGTCAAACTAATTGCTTCAAACCCCTATAGCTACAGCTTAACTTCGCACTTGCTATTCAGTATTAGTAAGGTGGCATGCTTGATTCTTACTGTTTTTAAAAATGAGAAAATTTGGAGGGAGAATACTATTATATCAACTGTACAAGACTCTGAATCTTAAAGATGTAGATGGATATAATCTTTAGACTTTATATACACCCATAGATATGTATTTATATATGCATACATTTTGTATAAATTTACAATTGACTTTTTGTATTCTCTTTTCTGTCATAACAAGAATGAGATGGAAACCAAATAGTTGTTCCATCCTCTTATCCAAAGAGGATACTGAAAAGTCAGGTATGTGCATGCACTTATTTCTCTGGGTCAAATCTGAATGACTTTCTCTTTAGTAATGAAATGGGAGAGTCCTGGTTAGCTTGAAAAATTGGTAATTAGATAAGCTTCCTTTCCTAGGTTAGTGACTCAAATGTAGCAATGATAATAAAGTTATGACCATGTCAATGTGGTCTAAATATCTAGATGGAAAGCAAAAATATCCAGAAGAGGTTTAGGGCCATCTAGGCCACAAACCTGGAATCTGGATTGTGGTTTGATATTTTTCATTTTCAACCTATATGTTGTGTAGAGATACAACCTTTATCTGCATAGCTAAAGTGAAAACATGACCATTATCTTTAGTTTGATAAATCATTTTTAGATAATATGGACAAATTAGCTTTAAGAAACTTCTTTGACATCTGAATTTTCCACCATTTCTATCTGTATCAATTGTATCAATTAGATAATGGTTAAATTCTTATTTTTTTATCATGTAGACATATGCTTTAATGCTTTTCTGTGGGTGACAGTTGAACAATTGCTAGATGATATTATGTGAAAGTTACAGGTTAAATTAGAACCAGAAACTTTAATATAATCTGATCAGGTTCCTTAGTCCTATTCCCATATGAATCTGATCTTTGAATTTGGATCTGAAAGACCTACTTATTTGGGCCATTTTTTGTTGGAACTAGTGATTGTGACTCACAGATGTTTCAGTTCATATTAGAATAAATTGCCCAATTTATAGGAGAGTATTTAATAATTAGAATGAATGTAAATCTGATTCTGATTTGGTTTGTTATTTATTTGGTAACATTTGAGAAACAGCTAATGTGGCTTGACATCAATATTTATTAATGTCACCAACCTAATAATACAATTGGTGCCATGTACGAATGCTTAGCTGAGAATAAGAATTAACTTTAATTGGAGACAACGACTTATCAAGGAGGTCCTACCCATTTGACATAGGGATATTTCCCTTACAGTTGTTATTACAAGGGGTTGTTTCTATAAAGAGATTAAAAGCAACAACAGTGAAGTGATGGTATCAACAACAGAAAAATTGACTTTCAAACTTGAGTATACCCAACAGATAGAAGAAAACAGATATTAGAATTCATGGAAAATTTGTTTTGCTTTTCTATCAATAAAAGAGTTTTCTTGTTAATTGGCTTTTTGGACAATATTTCCTCACCAGTTTATTGTATACTATACCAGGATAATATAATTACTCACACTCAGATGCTCACAGAAATTATATTGTTTTTAAAAAATATTTTCCCAACTCATCTGCTCTTCCTCACAAACAAACCACATCTTAGAAATGAGATGTGTTTAAAATTTAGGGCAACTCAAGAAACAGTCCAGTATAATAATTTAGCAGCTTCTTTACGCAGATGCTCAGGATCTTGAGGTCATATACTTAAATTCTCAGATTTCTTCTTTCTCTGCCTCCACTTCTCTAATATAACATATTCAGGTATATCAAGAAGGGATGTGGCTGACATGATTTTGTGCCAATTAGGGCAAAGGTAGCCTCCAACTTACATAAATTCTGATGGATCCTAGCTGAACCCTGCTGAAAAGGGGCTGCTCCCTAGTTTGAAGTGCTATTGTCCTACTGGCAACACAAATGTTGACATTTACCACTGCCATTTTATACCCTGGACCCTTGTCTTCCATCTCAAACTCATCATTCACAGGAACCTATATATCCTGACCCCAGCCATCCCTAGGTCCCCTGGTGCTCACACATATTGTCCCCTTCTTGGAGATTCAGGAACTTCTGAGTGCCCTCCATCTTCTGAACCTGGGGGTGAAAAACTTGGGTCTATGTTGGAATTATTCATCCCTCCACCTCAATTCTACGACTCTTGCTTCATGTTAGATGGTGCCTGCCATGAGGATTTCTTCTGAGGTCTTGTAGATACACAATAATATATTTAAGGGAAGGGAGTTTGCCATTTATATCCAATCCTTGAGCTTCTCCAAAGCTATTTAGATGTTTTCAAGATAACACCACTCTTTTTGACTACTAAATATGTGTGAAGAGGAGCATGAAAGCTTTAATGGTCACCTGCTTCACTCTTCTCAAAATTGCCCCAGGCTGCAAGAGGCAAATATTTCTCTTAATGCCTACTTTTCTCTACCTAAGACTCCTCCTACTATGGTTAGCTTCCTGCTTCTGCAATGGACTTAATCATCTTCTTCCTGATGTCAGCATTATGATTAACTCTTACTGGCAGTTGGACAGGGTGTAAGAGAAAGTAAGGTAAGCTTATTAATAAGAGATCCTAAATCAGGACCTATTTGAAATGTATTATGCCACCCACCATAGTCAATCTCTGTATTCTTACAAGGGACATGTACTCATGATTAAGCTCCCACCGTCCCCTTTCCCATGAATGTGGGAGCTTGATTATCTTGCATTTATTTTCATATTAACTTCTACCCAATTCCTCTAATTTTGGCTAGAAAACCTGATTACTAAACCTTATATCATGATTTGTCCCTAAAAAGGCACAAATTCTTGCAAATACTGGTCCATTATTTCAGCCTATCCCCTACCCTTTACTTGCTGCTGCCTTTACATCAAGCAGCTACTCATCTGCACTCCAGTATTCAAGATACACTAGAAGTTTATCCAAGCTCAAGAGAAGTATTTCCTACACACAATCTGCAGCTCCTAAAAATTAGTGATACAATCGTAGCCATTGTCCACTTAACTCCCAGTAGGTCTGTGTGCTCTAACTTCAGCTGTTTGGCTCAAGAGAAGGATGAGTATTAACTAGCTAACTCTCACAAGAGGAGCATGGTTCCATTTCCCAACTATTTTAGTCTCTCTGGGTGGATTAATTTATGAAATATTAGCTGTGTATTCTCTTTCTGATTAGTTATTGAAATCTAATCACTTCTTCCCCAAATACAATCTCCAGGTATATCCCAGGCTTGAATTGATGTAATAGTGGGTTTCCCTCTCTCAAAAAGTGGCTCTAAAACTTTACAGAACAAGAAGCAGCTCTTGAGATAACCTTTCTTTTTTTTTTTTATTGCATTTTAGGTTTTGGGGTACATGTGAAGAACATACAATATTGTTGCATAGGTACACACGTGGCAGTGTAATTTGTTGCCTGCCTCCCCTTCACCTATATCTGGCATTTCTCCCCATGCTATCTCCCCGCAACTCCCCACCCTTCACTGTCCCTCCCCCCACACTGTCCCTCCCCTATTTCCCCC